>JAPXFQ010000046.1:0-28061 GCA_028564705.1 Apricaphanius iberus | reverse complement strand
GTCTCCTCACATCATCATCACACAAATCACTCCTAAGAATGTGGCCTAGATATTTCACTGTATCCACCATGTCCAAGGGTTGACTGGCTAAATGAGAAAATGGAAAATTCAGTTTCTGATCATTTTTGGTTTTAGCAATCATAACAACACTCTTTTTAGCATTAAACATGATATCGAACTGTACTCCATATCTAACACAGACCCTAAGTAGCTGCTGCAGGCTCACACTGTAAGGAGAGTCTTTCCAATAAAATATGTTCAAAAACTTTAGACACTACACTTACCTGAGCAATTGGTCTGTAATTATCAACACAGGATATTTTACCAGTTTTTTCTTTTACTACTGGAATTAAGACAACAGATAACATGGAATCGGGCAAGATCCCATGCTTTCCTGTGAAGCACAATGAAAGTAACACATGAGCTCTTCCACTTGCATACTTCAGGTGCTCTGCTGATAACTGATCAGGACCACAAGCTTTATTTGACAGCATTTTCTCAATAGCAAGGCAGGTCGAATAAACATACCATTATTATAACTAATATTGCCAACATCAAACCTTTCAGAATTTAAACAATTAAAAAGTCTACAGTAATGTTTGCTCCATAGTTCTGCATTATCTCAAGGAAATTTCAATCAAACGCAACTGGACTTGGTAATTTGTCTTGGAAGACGTTTCACCTCTTATCCAAGAGGCTTCATCATTTCATGCTCGCCGCTGACCAGGCTGGGACTGGTCCAACTAACTGGTGTGGAGACTCAGCTATTTAACCTCTTGTCACTCCAATGACATAATGATTCTTGTTCAACCCGGTCCTTATAGGCTGCTCTAGCCTCAGCATGCAACACAGAGGCATTATCTATCCACCCTGGTAGTAACTCGTGTTTTAGTGACGTTTTGTTGTACAGGAGCCTGCTTTCATTATCCAGATAGCTGATAATGCTCTGGTATATAGAACATATCTCATTTATGTGCTTCCTATTTCCACAATTGGCATTTCCACACAGCAGAGTTTCCCTGTCTATGTTTGTAGTGCTCAGACTTTAATCAGACCATAAGTTGTATTTCCTGATATCCCTGTCAGATATTTTAGCCCAAGATAGTTTCTGGTCATACATATGGCTCTAATTCCCAAGCAGCTCTGGTAAATTGTCACAGTTTAACTCTATAAAAAGTAACAAGATCAGTTGTTGCCAAGTCATACAAAATCTCAATCTTAGTTATACAATCATTTGCATCAGCAGTACATATACAGTGATCAAGGAAAGATGTATGCCAAGATTCACTGATATATGTATGACTGTCTGCAGGCAGCCTCTCTTTAGCTGAGAAGATCAAGTTATTTTGACAGAACCAAATTAAGTGTTGCCCAAATACAGAACGTGTAGCTGATATATTGGTATTCATGTCCCCAACAATAAAAATACAATTATATTCACACTCTAATAAATTAACTTATAAATCCAAGTTTTGCTTAATACTCGTCTTCATTTAGCTGACACTCATATGGAGTATAGATATTTGGAATAATGAAGACCTTGTTATTTAATACGGTCTTTACTGGTGTACACCAGTCCATGTCTAACCTGACAACTGATACATAAGGCTCATATTTCTTGTGCCAAAAGATCGCCACGCCTCCAGATATCCTTCAACAAATTATTCCAGAGGTAGTGGATTCCCTGGCACCATAAAAGTCATAATGGAGATAGTTTAATTGCCCTAAGTTCTGTTTAAGCAGCATAGTTTCTTGTAAGCACAAGATGTCAGTGTTCTCCAAAAGTTGATACCCTAACAATACGGCGCACTTTATCCTCAGGACAAGCACCAATACGCAAGGCACGGGAGTTATATGAAACAAATTTAATGTGTTATTGTGTCATTATGCCTTCTCTGGAGCAGTTACTTCCTATTCAAGCCCACCCTCATGTCCATCTGCAAATGTTTTCGCATTTACTGAGGTCACAACCCTGCGCTTCTCATAAAATAGCCTAACAAAGGTCCCTTCAGGCCAGAGCTGTGGATCATACAATTCGGATACCTCGTTACACTCTGCAGATACTTTAAATGAGCTGCATGAACTATGAACTATGTGTTGTTTGAGCTTTTCACACAGAACTTCACTATGTAGTTTTTACTTTAATCTGCCAAAAAATAAGGCATTAGCTCCAGGCAGAATTTTGTGGCAAAAACATTCACCAGCTTAGTTTTTATCACCTCTATCCTGCCTCCAATTCAATTCACTTTGATTTTTATAGCGCCAATTCACAACAAATGTCATATCAAGGCACTTTAAAACAAAAGTCGTTTCAATACAATTATACAAACATTCCTATCAGGTAAAAGTATTCTATGTAAGAAATCCCACCAGATTGCGATGAGTCATCAACGTGAGCTAGTGCCCGGATAATGCAGACTCCAACCACAGCTATTCCTCAGATATCGCTCATACTGAGCAAGCATGTAGCAACAGTGGAGAGGAAAAACTCCCCTTTAACAGGAAGAAACCTCTGGCAGAACCAGAAGCAGAACCTGGCTCAGTACAAGCAGCCATCTGCCGAGACCATCTGGGGGTCTGAAAAATAGGGATGCACCGATCCGACTTTTTCAGTCCCGATACCGATGGCTGGATTTTGTGTATCTATGTATCTATGGGAAGAAAAATCCTGAGAGAAAACTGGGTTAACAATCACAATAACAGCAGAAAAAAATATAAAAAAGTAGAAGAGAGAACAAACGTGGTCCTTCTGTCCTCCAACAGTCTTAACATATAGCAGGATAACTAGCTCAGGATAACCTAAGCCATTCTAACTATAAGCTTTTTCAAAAAGGAAGGTTTTAAGCCTAGTCTTAAAAACAGACAGAGTATCTGCCTCATGGACTAAAACTGGGAGCTGGTTCCACAGAAGAGGAGCCTGATAACTAAAAGATCTGCCTCCTATTCTACTTTTAGAAATCCTAGGAACTACCAGTAGACCTACATTCGGAGAACAAAGTGCTCTGTTAGGAACATATGGAACAATCAGATCTCTGATGTACGATGGAGCTGATTATTAAGGGCTTTATACGTAAGGAGGAGGATCTATTTGGATGATCAACTGAAGGCTTTTATTTGCATCTTGTGGACTTCCTATGGAATTACAGTAGTCCAGCCTTGAAGTAGAAAAAATGCATGGACTAGTTTCTCTGCATAACTCCTGGACAGGATGTTTCCAATTTTAGCAATAAGGGAAAGAAAGAAATCTTAGAAACCTGTTTAATATGGGATTTAAATGTCATGTATTGCTCAGACATTACACTGATGTTCTTTACATTATTACCAGAGGCCAAATTAATGCCATCCAGATTAAGTGATTGATTAAGCAGTTTCCTTTTTAAAGGTTGAATGCTAGTCCAACGCTGGTTACCACAGTGACATGTTTATTTGCTCTGTAAGTATTCTGTCCAGGCCCTGGTTTTCCAACACGTTTTCCTGTAGCATGTTTTAAGCAGCGTCCCTCTTTCACAATTTGATTCCACGCCTGTTACGCTAGGCCTAGATCCGTGGGATCCCCACTATCCACTCCTCGATTATAGCGGCAGACGTTGGAGCTATTTGCACCTCAGCGACTAATCCATTTGCTGTGCCAGTCTCTCCGTGCACAGCAACTGTTCATTGCAGGTCGGGATATTTTCCGGCCCTCCGTTCGCAGTACGTTGCTTCAACACACACTCAGATGCTGGTTCATGGTTGTTGTCATTACATTTAGATCATCGCAGGTATTCGTCTGAGTGTACATAGCTGCCCTCATGATCGTTACATAAGCACTTAGCCTTTCGATCTTTCAAAGCAGACAAGAGACGTCAATACTAATAAAGGTAATAGGAGGAAGTTCATCCAGATGGGGGGGAAACAAACCGAGGAATGCTTTCAACAGCTTCATTAAGTAATTTTAAACAACTCTTCACGTTCTTTATGTCCTTTTGTGGCCCTTTGTGCGCTACCAAGCGCTTTGTTTTATCGGAGCATAATTCAAAGAGGACCTTTTTAGATGCCTTGATCTACTTTGATCTGAAGTGATTCACAGCCAGTAAGGTTACATCATCATGGCTCAAGGTTTTCATTTTGATGAAAAGAAAGTTTAAGAACTCATCCTCAACAACAGTCTTGCCTTCAGAAGTAGTATATATTAAAGATTTTGCTCTGGATTTAATATGCACATTTCCTCCGCTGACTGAAGCACCCGCCATCTTTTCATACTCTCTATGTAGTGCGAGTATGAATAGGGGCACATGCAACTTCACAGCACAGATGTCCTCCTTATGCAGATGTTGAGCAAGGTATGTACAAGATCCAGTATCTGTGTTTTTAAAAATAAAAACACAAATGGATAAAAATGCTATAAAAATAGAAACCATGAATTCTGATGTTATAGTTCTGCGGGATTCTGGATGCTTAAAGAACCAAGGCTGGATTTGCAGATGATGTAATGGAAGCTAAATTGGATTACCAATTGTAATTAGTTTTAACTAATTAGCACCATTGATTTATGTGTAAACCAATAAAACAATGTATGGATAATTAGAACACTCTTTGGATCAAGAAATGTTTGTTTCAAAATTTTCTGGATAAGAAGTTATTAATCTTTGGAAAATTACTTCTATTTGGATTTAGCATGGCAGTAAACAATCTAATTCCAGTGTTTTGATGCATAAAGGGGGTTCAAACACGGCTATTCAGATTAGTTTCAGTTCTTAATCTTCCTTGAACTGATCTCTATTTGAACTGTCAATAGCAGTTTTTGTTTATTGATTTGCAGGCCTAAGCCAAACACATGGGCTAATCTTTAGCCTTATCTTTACTTCTGTAAGAGCCCGGATGGACAAAGCACACGGAACACACCCGGTATTAAAACATTGATTTTCCCCTCAAAAGGCAAAAACGTTTCCCCATAAATACATTTTTACCTCTTCGCTAGTTTCAAGCGATGAAAGAGAGACTGATGTGCTCATCATGTTGCTGTAAATAAATAATTCTCAGGGAATTGAGTGTTTGAAAACAGCACTAGTTGGACCTCCGTTGTTGAGTTTCTGACTCGAAGACACAGATACCGGATGCTTGTGATAATTTAGGTATGCACTGCCTCCTACTGGCCGAAAATTACACACTATGCCTTTAAATTTACACAAGTACACAAAAAAAGAAACACCTTTAAAAATAGTTATCCTAAGCTAATTTGCCTTTTCCCAAACAGACCTTATGAACGTTCAAGTTCTCCAAGTTTCCATGGTCGACGAGGGGGTTTCTAAAGGGTGTTAGCCAGTAGGCTAACAAAGGGGTTGCTAATCTGGGTAGCAGGCTAGCAGCGCTGGCTTCAGCTCCCTCTGGCTGGTTACATAGCGATCGGCCCTGGCATTCTTTCTCTGACAGTACTTTTTTGGCAGTTTCAAGCATGGCAATTCTCATTGGCTCTGTGGCGTCGAATGAATGCGGCTCTCAGTTCCTGTTTCTCAGCGCACGGTCTGACACTCAGGGAATGTTTCATCATGCTTTCAGGGTAAACAAGTCTTTTTTTATCAATGTTTAGGATTTACCTGGTGTCGAGAGTCTTGAGTAGTAATGGGACAAATGAACCGAGGCTCTGACGCGTGTCTCGAGCAAAAGTGGGCGTGCCAGATGAAGTCTCGATTGGAGGCATGCGTCAAGAATGGAGAAATTACATGACTGAGGACTCTGTTTGAGTGGGTGACATCATCGGTTCAGTGTGTCGCTTCCTCATAAGTGCATTGAATTTCGCTGCAAACTGAAGCATTGTCGCCGTTTGTGAGTTAGTGAGTTATTGTGCCATTCAGCTGCTCAGTCAGTTAATTGAACATCTTACTTGTAGCCCTCTGCAGTGAACTCAAGGCTGTTTTTTCTTTTACAATTTGGATTTGGTTAAAAGTCCGGGTGATTGTTTGTATGAGTATAGTGTGAATGATGTACTCCCGTTTGGTGTGGACACTTCATTATGCAGTCACATAATATAAGTTTATACACCAACAATCCGATTCCCTTTTACAGATATCACATAAAAAAAACAAGTCTTCCCCACAATGGGAATATTTTAACTTGATCACTCATAATAGGGTGTGAAAGTGTAAATCCGTCCATCTCATGTGAAAGAGGCTGGAGAAATAGGCTACTGTGCAAAAGGAACTAGTTCAATCAAAAAAAAATTAAAAACCATGACTTTGTTTCTCTCTCATATTTAGCCTATATATAGGCTGATCTTCATAAAGCCTCTCTTTACCTCTAGCAAAGCAACAAAATCGTGATGTGTCTTCTTTGCGTCCACCAGACGTAAAGGGAGGCTTCATGGAGCGGCCAAACATTGTATCAGTTCAACTGTTGACTCAGGGCGCCCGAGCCCAGTAGCACGTAAAGTATGAAGCCAGCACGGAGAGCCTAGTGCTAGCATCAATGCTGATTAGCTTCAGAGGGAATCATGGCAACAGCTTTTGTTTCCTTATTCACGGTGTGTTTAAAACATATAGGTTATAACTTATCAGTTTAAAACCACTTCACCCTTGTATTCCTCTATGGTGCAATAAACCGATTTGAGCTTTCTCTTTTTTTCTCAACACTGCTTCGGTGTTCACGTAGATGGACAATTCCAACTTTCCACGGGGTGGAGCGAGTGTGTGTGAGAGCAGCAGGGAATGCCTTTGAGACCATGGCTGTGACGTAGACAATGGAATGATTTACCGCTCTCAGGCAACCACAAAATTAAAATGCAGTAGCACATTGACCATGAACAGAAGCACTAAGACATTTTTAGATCAAAAAGTATAGAATTTTTCAGGATTACACGAAAATGTCAAAAAATGCCCTGACACTGAAAGATTGCATTGGTAGAAAGTTCAAAAGCAAAAAAATATATGTTTTGGGGTTTAGTTACTCTTTAGGTTCTGGATGATCAATTGTTTAACACCATTTTTTCCTCCTTGTCTCCTCAGACTAAGCAGCTGTGAACTTTCAAAGAGAAGCTGTGAAGCTCTGTCCTCAGTTCTCAGCTCCCAGTCATCCAGTCTCAGAGAACTGGACCTGAGTAATAACACATTTCCGGATTCAGGAATGAAGCTTCTATCTGCTGGACTTGAGAGTCCAAACTGCAATCTGGAAACTTTCAGGTACACTGTTTCCAATCCTAATGAAACCAAGTTTCTGTCCATCAATCAGGTTTTCTGCATATTTTTAAAGGCTTAATAATATTGATATACATACACAGAGACTATTTGAAGATTCTTAGGTGTTATGAGATTTATGTTCCCATGGAGGGATGGATGATCAATTGTTTAATACCAGATGCGTCTCCCTATCTCCTCAGACTAAATGGTTGTGGACTCTCTTGGATAAGCTGTGAAGCTCTGTCCTCAGTTCTCAGCTCCCAGTCCTCCAGTCTTAAAGAACTGGACCTGAGTAAAAACAACTTTGTGGATTCAGTTATGAAGCTTCTATGTGCTGGATTGGAGAGTCCAAACTGCAAGCTGAAAACTCTCAGGTAATGTTTCCAGTCCTGATTAACCCAGGTGTCTTTCCATAAAAATGTTTTCTGTAATTGTTTAAAAGCTGAGAAATCTTGATGCACAACAACTCCTTGAAGATGCTATGATATCATGTGTTATCACAATGTTTAATATTCCATGGATGGATGAATTAAGGGATGGATGGATATCTAGATGATGAATTGTTTAAGACAATTTATTTGTTCATGTCTCCTCAGACTAAACGGCTGTAACCTCTCAGAGAGAAACTGTGAAGCTCTGTCCTCAGTTCTCAGCTCCCAGTCCTCCAGTCTCAGAGAACTGGACCTGAGTAACAACGACCTGCAGGATTCAGGAGTGAAGCTTCTATCGGAAGGTTTGAAGAGTCCAAAATGTACTCTGGAAACTCTCAGGTACAATGTTCTCAAACCTCTTGGAATCAGATTTCTTTATATCAGTCGGTCTTCCATGATTTGTTTAAAGTTTTTGAAATCTTTGATGATATTTGGATGATATAACTTACAACAACATATAAGACAACATGAACAAGCAGTTTATCTCTGCATTTTAGTTTGAGTTTAATTGAGTCAAAAGTTACTTTTTGTAACGTTAATATTAAAACCCTGGTGCTCAAGTTACTCTGCCCTGCATGTTTGAGATGTTAACCTGTTTCAACACAGCTGATTTCAATTGATGGATGATTAAACATGCTTTTGCTGATATGCAGTGATATGGCAGGATTACATATCGATGTAGATAAGGATAACGCTGTGTCCACACTGAACGCAATAGGAGCGAATATGAAGCGTGACACACGCCTAGCTGTTCGCGTGCACATTCGCACCTTGAAGCGTGTACACGCGAACTGGTCGCTCTTCAAATATGGTATTTTCACGCGTGACCTGGCCTTCAGCGGAGCTGGGGCCAGAGTTCATCTGCGGTGGATTATGGACCGAGCTGACGGGGGACAGCGTGTTTGGCCCAGGCTTCAGCGGAGCTGGGGCTACAGTGCAGCTGTCGGAGGACAGCATGTTCGGCCCGTGCTTCAGCGGAGCTGGGGCTACAGTGCAGCTGAAGGAGGAGGACCGAGCTGGCGGAGTACTGCGTGTTCGACCCGGGCTTCAGCGGAGCTGGGGCTACAATGCAGCTGGCGGAGGAGGACCGAGCTGGCGGAGTACTGCGTGTTCGGCCCGGGCTTCAGGGGAGTTAGCCTGGGGCTACAGTGCAGCATGAAGTGGATTATGAACCAAGCTGACAGAGGACAGAGTGGATTACGTGTTTGGCCTGGCCTCCGGTAGAGCTGGGACCGCTGCACTGGGGGTTTGGTGAGCTACGCATACACTCCAGCTACGGCGGAGGGATCCATAAATAGCAGCGAGCCTCTCATAAACACCGGCTCCTCGCCGCCTGGAGAACGTGACCTGCTCGCCCAGTTTGTGCCGTGAAGGTCCAAGCTTCGACTGCCGAAACACCAACTACATTTCTGAGCAGCTGTCCATCAGCGTGGGACGTGGTGCGGGAGCTGCTACCAGGAAAACCAGGTCAGGAGGCCGTTCAAGGCTCACTTCTATGCCGAGAGGTGCTTTTACACCAACAACGGCCCTTTTAAGAGCCACCCACAAACCTCTTAAGAGCATTCTTGTCTAAATAGTTTATTTTTTTATTTCTGTCTCTGTATTGAAAACTGCTTGTGTCATGTAGCTCGGGGTGATTAGCCACGGTGTTTATCAGTATTTCCTCCATGTCCTGCTGAGGCTGTGACTCCATGACAGTCACAGAATCACTGAAACTCTGTCCCCTGATTGGTTGTCGCGGCGCGATTTGACGCTGTAGTTCAGATTTTTCCAACTCGAGCGATACTCGCCATGAGCGCGAATGCACAAAATGCACCACATGAAATGCAGCGCGAATTTTCCATCGCATCTGTAGCGCGAATTGTTTGCGCGAATCAGGCAGAAAAGCTTCTTCGCGACGCAAATCTGCTTCTGAAGTGTCGCGGGACCCCAAGTCGCGCTTCATTGCGCTCCTCCATTGATTTTACATGTAAACCTGAAGCTCTACTCGCTCCTATCGCGTTTGGTCTGGACACAGCGTAAGGTTGGTTCAGTTTCTGCTGGAGTTTTTAAGATATTGATAAGGATCTGAACAGAAACCCATCTCTTGGGTAATTGCTCTCTCTCCATCTAGATATGAGTGGGACTCCCTCTCTGTTATGTCTGTGGAGCAGTTCACTCTGAGATAAGTTCACAGAGCTTGCAATGTCTCTGTGTCCTTCTGTTGAGCCAGAGAAGGTAAAATGTCAATAAGTCTCCTCCATCTTGAGTCTCTAAGTCGCAAGTATTATACTATATTAAACAGATGCCTTTACTAATAATTAGTGATCACTAAATGAATCAACCATCTGAATCAAGTGAGTTAAAACATGAAAAAAATCTAAAACATGCACGGTTATGGTAGCGTCAATTAATGTTATTTATTAATTTTAACCATTTCAATAACAGCTTCTCTGTTGAAAATGTTTAGTTTAGAACTTGGGTTCTACCTAAAGGTTCTCATCATGTGTTGCTTGTGTGTCGGCAGCTTGTCAGGCTGTCTGATCTCAGAGGAAGGCTGTGCTTCTCTGGCCTCAGCTCTGAGCTCCAACCCCTCATATCTGAAAGAGTTGGACCTGAGCTATAATCATCCAGGAGACTCAGGAGTGAAGCTGCTGTCGGCTGGACTGAAGGATCCACGCTGGAGACTGGAAGATCTCAGGTATGGAGGAACCTGCTTTGTGTGTGATTTTGTGAGTGTCCGCATCAGTGTGTTCAGCATCTTAAATAGCTTACAGTCCTCCAGTCCTAGCATCTCTTCTTGAATAGTAACTGCTGTCTCTTGGAAAAGACAGAAACCCTTGGCTTACTAATCACACTCCTTAACTCAAAAACCTAGTTAAGATGACAGTTGTGATTAACGTTAGTTGTGAAGCCTGTAGCTTAGCCTACTGTTTCCCGTTATAGCATAGTAAATATTTCTCTGTTTGTGTCACGGCTGAGCTAACATAACACATTGTAAAATCTTCAAACTACCAAGTCACCTCCCGGTGCTGCTCTCCTCAACACAGGACATCTTGGGTCAGTGGGTGGAATACTTTGAAGACCTCCTCAATCCCACCAACATGCCTTCCTGTTTGGAAGCTGGGTTTGGGGAGTTTGGGAGGGGCTCTCCAATCTTTGGTGCTGAGGTTACTGAGGTTGTTAAAAAGCTCCTTGGTGGCAGGGCTCCAGGGGTGGATGAGATTCGCCCAGAGTTCCTCAAGGCTCTGGATGTTGTAGGGCTGTGTTGTTCAACGCGGCTCTGCAATATTTCCTGGATATCGGGGACAGTTCCCTTGGATTGGCAGACCGGGGTGGTGGTCCCCCTCTTCAAAAAGAGGGAGCACAGAGTGTGTTTCAACTACAGGGGGATTAATAAGGGCTGTTAGGTCCCTGTGTGACCAGTGTCAGAGTTTGGTTCACATTGCCGGCAGTAAGTCGGATTCGACTCCAGTGAGAGTTGGACTCTGCCAAGGTTGCCCTTTGTACACTGATCCTGTTAATAAGGACAGGGTTTCTTGGCGCAGCCAAGATGTTGAGGGGATCCGTTTTGGTGGCCTCAGGATCGGGTCTCTGCTTTTCGCAGATGATGTTGTCCTGTTGGCTTAATCTGAACGTGATCTACAGCTTTCGCTGGAGAGGTTTGCAGCCAAGTGTGAAGCGGCTGGGATGAGGATCAGTACCTCCAAATCAGAGACCATGGTCTTGAGCTGGAAAAGGGTAGGGTGGCTTCTTCGGGTCAGGGATGGGGTCCTTCCTCAAGTGGAGGAGTTTATGTATCTGGGGGTCTTGTTCACGAATGAAGGAAAAATGGAGCGGAGATCGATAGACGGATTGGTGAGGCATCTGCAGGTATGTGGGCGCTGTACCGGTCTCTCATGGTGAAGAGAGAGCTGAGCCGAAAGGCAAAGCTCTCGATATACCAGTCGATCTACGTTCCTACCCTCATTTATGGTCACGAACTCTGGATGGTGACCAAAAGAACAAGATCCCGGATACAGGCGGCTGAAATTAGTTTCCTCCGCAGAGTGGCTGGGCTCTCCCTTAGAGATAGGGTGAGAAGCTCTGTCATCCAGAGGGGGCTCAGAGTAGAGCAGCTGCTCCTCCACATCGAGAGGAGCCAGTTGAGGTGATTAGATACATTTTTTTAATCGTTTGATATTCCTATTATTAATATAAATTATTTTTTACAGTACATTTTTACTGGTAATGACAGAAATTATATTTTTAGCAATGTTTATTTAATTTAAAATGTTTAAATTCCAAAATGCCTATTGATTAATGTAGATATTTTTGTTGTTAGTTAGTCAGTTAGTTTAATTTTCAGCAGATTTGAGAATCCACATTGTTCCATCACATATCAAGCAGACGTGGAACTATTTTCTTTACAGTGACAGAAACCAGACTGTGGCCCCAGGAATTACATATGCTGTTATTGGGATACAAGATCCCCCTGGTTGCTTGTATTGGGAAGACCCAAGACGTGAATCAAAAGTTTAACCTTCTAATTATTCAACAGATTACATGAAGAATCATAAATCAACTTTTGCATATGGAGAAACGTAAGCAGTATGGCTTGATGCAAATCGGAGGCAGTTCCTCTTTGGTCTCACTTTATACTTTATGATTATGTACTCATTTTGATAAGGCAAAGTTGTTTACCACAACATCTCAATACAGAAGACAAAGTAATAACTATGAGGGATTCCCACCTGTGTAAGGAGGGTGTCCGTGGAAAATAGATACATGCCTCTGTCTCGGCATCTTCCTCTGTCTGAGTAAATACCTACTCTCTGATAACATGAGAAAATTACTGTAGGAAGGAGGATTACTTACGTATGTGTAGGCCAATACGGCAATAGTGATGGAATTCACAAAGGCATCATTCTATCTGTTAACCCAACTTATCAGTTTCTGCAGTGTCTCAATATCTAATGCAGCTTCAACTGAAACTTATTGCTACACATGCTGTTTTCTTTGCTCATCCTGAACAGGTCACGATTTACCCTGAGTGCTGGGAAAAACACCTCTGCCTCATATTTGCAAAGGTTTAACATCAGACAGGAATATGAAGTAAAACAGTGATCATCAGACATTATTATAATCAAATATTAATATCCAACTCTTAGTATGATGCTAAATAGATTAATTGGTTTGTATGTTGCTTAGCTGATTAGCATAATACTTAATTAATCCCACTCTGTAAACTATGAAATAAAACGATTCCACCAGTATCTACAGATTTCCTGATCAGCATTTTAGGCCAATCCCGATCTCATCTTTTAAACTCAAATCCGATCCCAATTTCCGTCCCGATCCGATATTTTGCCTTTAGAAGCTGTGTCGCAGTCAATGAAAAATTGAACAGTAGCGTACAAAAAATACCAGCTTGGCACAATGATTACTGTTTGACCCTGAAGACTACGAAAACAAAGTGGATTTCCTTTTCCATTAGGAAAACATCATTAGAGCCTTTGCACGTTTGAATGAAATGGGATTCTGTTGAAAAAGTATTAGAGGAAAAAAACTTAGGAATTATCTTAGATTCCCAGTTGAGTTTTATAAGTCATGTTAAAAAATCTGCAAAACTGTCAAACATGAATTGCTTTAGAATAATAAGATAATAAGCTACAGTCTGGTCACAAACTCACCAAACCACTCTCAGACCACTAGAAACTCTTTACAATCAGGCTTTGAAAGTTTTTACACCAAAAGCCAATTATATTTCATCCCTGTCATATTTTAGCTAAATTCATTATTTTAGATCTTAAATTTTTTAAATCATTTTCAACCTTTTAAAACTGATTTTTAAATATCTCAATGGTCTTGTACCTAAACCATTAAGTTACTGAATAAACAAACTACAGGGCTGTAGCAGACTCACCAGAGCAACCTCTAGGGGGCGACTGTGAGGTTCCTTTCTGTAAAACCTCTTTTGCTCAAAGTCTATCTGTAAGAGGTACTGGACTTTGGAACTCCGTTTCTGTTCACATTAAATCTGTAACCAGATTTAACAATTAAAAAAAAAAAAAAAAAGTTTATGTCTAAAACAGTACTGTAATCATGTTTGATGTATTAACTGCTCTAGTCTGATGGATTCTGTACTGTAGGATGCATTTTAATATGTTGCTACTATCACTGTATTCCATTTTTATTATATTTTTTGTTGTACCATAGATTCTGTTTTAAAAGCCCATCTAGGGACAAATGCTGTGAATTAGCTCACGCTATAAGCACCAGGATGCACACATGGGGCTGTTGTCTATGTAATTGTGTTTCTGTCCACATCAAATAAACTCAGTAAATAAATAAATAAACAAATTGTATAGAAAATCATAAAACAGAAATATATTTCTATCAAGTAACTCTAAGAGTAATTTCATCAATAATCATTACCAATATTGATGTAAATCCCATGAAATCAAAATATTACAGAGAATAAAATTTCAGATTCAGTTTAATATTTCAGACGAAAGTAAAAAGCAAAACATTTACTTAGTACAGTATTATAAATACAAGTATTTCCATTTCCAGCAGGCCATATTGCTGCTGCAATGCTGCCTTCACTGTCATGGATCACATTCACTCTTTATTTCTGAGTAAATGACAGTTAGAAATCCCACATTGTTCTACGTTTGTAAGCTGCTTTATTATTGAAGTTTTCACTATAAGCTGAAATATCCTATGCTCCTGAGCTCAGCATAGATTTCCTACGCTACTTGAATGCACCACAGGTGCTTTTCTTCCCGCCTTTTCTTCTCTCGGCTGCAGGAACAAAGAGAGAAGTTTTTCTCTGTTTATTTCGGTTTATTGTTGCGTCTAAATGCCAGAAGGTGAGTTTCTACGCCTTTATTATATAGTTTAAAGTATGGTTAAGCATATTTGTTTAAGTTTAGCCATATTAGAACTGTATATAATCTGCTATGATGATTTGTGGTAATTAAGAGTCCTTGTTTGCATCACTATGGAGGTTTGACAGACAGACAGATGAAAAGTCTGACTGTTTCAGACTAGAGACGTGGTAGAAATCATCAGGCTGTGAGCCAGGAGGATTTATTTTACCCTTTTTGATTTCTGTGAAACTCTGATGAGTTCCATGCTAAGTGATTAGCTTGGTTACTAGCAGGGATGGAGTAAAAGTTCATGTTATCGCTTATTTACTCCATAAAATATGTTCTGTAAGCTCAATGATGGTTTTAAGAAACATTTTCATTGCATTTCTATTGTGTTGTTTCTTTAAATTATGTTTTAAGTGTTGAAAAAACTCATTAGCATTATGCTAATGCTAAGCGCGACATGCTAACATGATTAGCCAAAATTTGAGTTGATTTGATGATTTATCATCTTTATGATTATTAGTTCATCCTGGAGGATTAATGTGAACTTAATTTAATGGATTTAACTTCATTTAATGACAGCAGAGCACATTCTAGAACTAAATTAAGTTTATTCTGTCATTTCTGTACGACGCTGAAGTTGGTTTCTGTTTCTAGCTTCTGATTCAGGAAATGGCTAAAGGGCAATTACACCAAATTTTTCTCCAATCTGAGCGTCTTTAATCTGCTCTAGTTTAAAAACTACAATACATAGACATTATAAACCTGGACTAGATTATTTTACACTAATAGTAGAACAATTAAAACCAACTCTAGGATTTGTGAAACAGTAAAAAAGATCAATTTAAGAACTTTCTGTGCATCTGGACTAGAACAGCTCTGGACACAAAACTACATCAGTTAAGTTCTTGAAACCTACACTAGATTATTTTACACTAATTGGAGAACATTTAAAACCTTGTTTCTGATTTATGAATGATATATTTTATTTGTGAAACTACAATAAAGAGATTATTATTATTATTATGCATTTAAACCACTGGTCCATCACATGTAGTTACAAAAGCTAGACTCTTTAAACCTGAACTACACTATTTTAACTAATTATAGAACATCCAGTTTGTGATTTGTGAAACCTTTATTTAACATCAGATATTTTTCCTGCAATTATTTTTCAGAGTACCCTTAAAAAGTGAGATTAGGCTACAGAAAAATGTGACAAAATATAATGTCCCCTTGGAAGCTGTTAATAAAACATTGGTATTTCAACATGTAAGACTGTTTTATCTTGTTAAATGTGTTAAATATATATGTGTTTTTGTCTATGGTAACATTTGGGTTATTATAAAGGCTGAATGAATGTTTTGTATAGATCTGGAGTTCTACATTTCTTCAGTATTAGATCTGGATAAATCATAATTTTCTAGAGTGTATTTCTGAAGCCTGTGACCAAAACATGCCAATGGTCAAGGCTACAACTTGATTCAATGTTAAAACTCTGCTGCTTGGAAATTGAAGGTCATTTGTCTAAGACAAAAGGTTCTGGTAATATTAGAGCGATATAGTTTTATGAAAGCAACATTGTACAGAGTTAATGTGGGAATTAAACGTTTTCTAACATGTATACATGTGCTAAATCAATGCAAGTTGTAAATGGTAATTAGGAATTAAACTGAATAAGTCCAATAATTTTGTCCAGCAAGCTTCAATAATAGACTAATTTCTGGAAGACATGTTGGTTGGGGGGACTCTACAAGGTTGAAGCTACAAGAAGCTCCGTCTATTTGGGCTCATCACCTGCAGAGGGATGTCAGCATCCGGTGGTAGGGAAGGCAGAGGTCTGGCTATGCCAATTTCTGCTACATAATCTGGTTTTTGGGACATAGAACGTCACCTCACTGGCAGATAAGGAACCAGAGCTGTTGTGGGAAGTGTAGCAGTACCAGTTGGAAATATTTGGACTTCAATGCCAATGTGGCCAGTGGCAGCAACAAGTGGAGGGTAGTGATCAGGAAGAAAGAAAATCAGAAGCAGTACTTGGGATTAAAAAGTACCAGTTTATTTACAACAGTTCAGATAGTTTATACAGTGATGGGGGTTTGAATCAGAGCTTTAGCGCCACCTGGAGAAAGAGCAGAACAGTTGAAGGCAGAAATATGAAGATGAATCTTGATGAGAAGTAGATCAGAATGGCTTATTGTTTCCAGTTGGTAGCTTAGGGTTGAGGAGAGAGAAAATCCTGGCAGACGGTGGTGAATGGAGAATCCAGCAGGGGTTATATTATGGAGAAGATTCATCTAGAAGCAAAGATAACGCTTTGTGAGATCTAGGTGGTGATGAACGGAGAGTTCTGGAGAGTGAGCAGGTAGATGAATCTGAGGATGGCAAAACTGTGGAGGTACATCCACAGGCCAGGATCCTGACAGCTATACCACAATGAAACACAACATATACAAGATTTTAATTCATAGTTGATAAGACATAAATATTTAATTTCAAGTGCTGAAAAAATGTACTTTATAATCAAACAATGTGAACCCACAATACATTCAAAAGTCATGGTCAAAAACATCCAAAACTTTTAACATTACTTGAGTTTATATATTAATCTGCTGTACTGGTAAAAAAATAAGTTTACATATTCTGGTGTTGGAGCTAGAGATAGTCTATTGTTTTCCACATGCAACAGCAAAGATTAAAATTCTTGTTCATTGAGGTTTCACAAATCAAATATATGTTTCACAAACTACATTTTAACTGTTTTCCAATTAGTAATCTAGTGTTGCTTTTGTACCTAGAGCTGTTCTAGTCCAGATGCACAAAAGGGTTGAAATTGATCTTTATTTTTTAAGTTTCACAAATCACAGAATTGGTGCTATTAGTAGTGTAAAATAATCTAGTCCAGGTTTATAATGTCTATGTATTGTAGTTTTTAAACTAGAGCAGATTAAAGATGCTCAGATTGGAGAAAAATTTGGTGTAATTGACCTTTAGCCATTTCCTGAATCAGAAGCTAGAAACAGAAACCAACTTCAGCCTCGTCAATTCTGTAATGTGTTTAATTCTTAGCATTTTATGATTCTATACTTTGGTTAAAATTAATTTCATTGTTGAATATCAAACTGTTGAATTACCATTTAATGTAAGTAATTTATTATTTAAAAAGGCATATCTAAAAACTAAATACTAATAATACTAAAACATTAATACTAAATACTAATTTAGTATTACTACTACTAATCATTAATACTAAATACTAATCTAGAAATAAATCCTGTTGCTCACAGTCAGCCAAGTGTAATTCATTAGACTTAAAAATATCATCTATTAGAAATCATTTTATGTATGAAGCTGGTATTTGGTTTAACATGACATGTTTAGACTAAGAAAAAGAGTTAATGAGATCTCATGTTAGGTTTTGTGACAGAACCAGATCTTCTTTAAATCCTACACTTCTCATGTAGGTTGTTTTTTTAGTGTTCTGGATGGTCTGAACTGTTAGTTATTGGAAGACTTGGATGCAGAGTCTGAAATTAACACTCTCCACTCACCAAATGGGAGCACATTTTCTATTTGGCAAGTAAAATATGGAGCGCTGTCTGCCACATGGTGAGTAAATGTTTTCCCCAAATTAGTTCTGTATATTAATCCGCGTTACAAAGGATTTCTGTGATGCTCCTCTGCTGTCTACATGTGTTGTACACAAGCGTACATGAAAAGTGAATGCAGCACCATACATAATTCCCCATTATCCATGTAGCGGTTATCTTTGGGTTAAAACTAGCAGGAGGACGTGACTGGGGCTGAGTGAAACTGTTTTTTTAAAATTGTTTTTCTGACCAACTAATAAAGCAGACCAAATCAAGCTGGATGCGGTAGAACAAGATCCACCATCCACTTCCTGTTGCTCAACACTAAAACATCAGAGAATCAGGACGGCTGAGGAAAAGATTGACTGTATATTTAAACAGCGGCATCATTCACACAGTTTTCCTAACCATCTGTTGTAAGACTTCAGACATCAGAGTCTCATCTTTGTCAACCATCTTTGTGATGAGCACTTTTAGTGTCTTCTTTTGATTAGATTTAACAAACATTACCGTGAAATAGAAGGCATGCAAAGGAACTAGAGACTTAATTTTAATAAAATAGTGTTAAAACTACAGTATTTGCGGTGTGATACTTGTGTAAAATTTAAATTAATAAGTTACGGTGGTTAGAAGTGGTGCTAAATATTTAAGATATTTTACCAGAAGTAACTTAAAGTAGTGTAACTCAGTTACATTTTTAAGATCGTAATATGTAATGCAAACATTATATTTTTGACATTGTAACTAGTAATGTGAAATATATTACAGTTTCTTTGTAACTTTCCCAACACTGCAAACTAATAATTACTCACAAAAATGAAATTATTATTGAGTAATTTTAACAGTGATAATATCCTGATATATGAATAAAAACAAGTGTTATATCCATAACATTTTCTTGCACCTGCATGAAGACGTCCCCGTGACGACAAGGCACATGGTACATGGTTCAAATGTTAAACTGCATATTAACGTCCAAATAGTGGACCTAATTTCCATGTCATTTAGTCGTCCAGAATTGGTCTTGGACCGACCGACCGATGCAATATAGACATGATCTGTGCGTTTATAGGACGTCTTATATTTAGTGGGTTATTTATCATAAAAAAACAAATATTTCTTTAAACTATTCAATGATATCAGACTATGTTGTTTTCTAGATCTTTGATTAACCACCTGAAATGTACTATGATAATTAGGGATCCACCGATATGGATTTTGTTTTTCATCAGCCTTAGCAGATGACCGATACGGGCCACCGATTTTCTTAAGCCGATATTTGGAGCCGATACTGATTCTGCTTCCTCAATTTACATCATAAAAAGAAGTTATCATGTCCAAATGTAACATTTATTGAACTTTAAAACAATATTTTAAACAATATTTAACTAATAGTAAACATAGTAGAACAAGTAAGAACAGGTAGATAAACAATATTTAACAAATAAAACATTTGAGGTAGAACAAGTAAAAAAAGAATTCAGTGCTGAAAAACTGCGTAATTAAAATTCTGAAAATAAATATGTAAGCATACATGTGTAGCCCCTGGTTAAAACCATGCACTTAATACAATTTAAAAGTTATGCACAAACTATACCAGGGTTTGATGTCATTTATATCAAGATAAATCAGGTGCATGTAATTTTATGTTATGTAATAGTGTAATCTTAATGATTATGCAAAATACACGTTGTGATTGCCAGTGTAAATTGAGGAAATTTGGGGCAAAAAGAAAAGTTTTGAAAGTGACATGTTTATTTACATATGTGAAGTAATTATATGTATGTATGTATATACAGGGTTTTTCCTGCGTTCAAATTTGCATGGCGGCCGCCTCCAGCCTGATATCGCACTGCTGCCAGCTATATGGATGTTATTTTAACTGCAGTTGCAGCGTTGCGCCACTATGGGGCGCTGTGTCAGCAGTGGTTTGCCGGGGGGAGCTCAGAAAAAGAAGATAAAATAGTTTTCCATAGAGTCGGGATGGGAATTGATAAGATTTGTACGATTCCGATCCCATTTTCGATTTTGTTTAACAATTTGATTCTGTATCAATTCCCTTATCGATTCTTTTTTTATTTTTTTAAAGGGGAACACACGTGAGTTATGTTTTAACTTTTTTATATCTTATCTTTGTAAAATATCCATGTTTAGGAGAAACTTGACCTTACAAATCCAACAGTGGGGTATTAACAGATGACAGCCTACTGGTCCTCGATGGGGGGCCACTAGAAAAAAAAAATGTAAATATAAAATAATAATAAAATAAATATTCTTCAAAAATTATTCATAAACATAAATTATTCTGTGGTAATTACAAAAGAATGTCCAGTAACATTTACACTCTTCTTTTTAAAAGTATATATGAGCCGAGGACTGAAAATAAAACTACATCAGGCAACAACAAATATAATCAACTCAAGTCCAATGGAAATGTGCACTATGCAGTTGTGCAACCATCAACTATGGAGAACTACCAATTATTTTGCAGAAAAATATGCATATCTGCTGTTTCAGGTAGGATACGTGATCTTTCTGGATTTATGGTGTATCCAGCTGTGGAGAACCCTCTCTCAGACGGGATGGAGGATGGCTGCATGCACAGAAAGCTGTCAGCCAAACCTGACAGAAAGGGGCAGAGTCTCTGTTTTGCACCACCACCATAGGGTGACGTTATCCTAGAAAGGGATGGGGGCCAGGCTTCCTGATCTACTCTCTGGCCCAGGGAAAGAACGGGCTGCCACTGTTGGAATGACTGCAGCTCGTTCAAAGAGTTCCTCCAAGGCAGTTTTTTTCCTCTGCTTTACTGGTGGTATCTGAAATTAAATGAACATAATAAGAAACTAAGCAAAAAATGAACAATCCAGAACATTGAAATTATCCCTACAATGAGCTAAACTTTTTTAGTCTTCTTAATCTGTATCATCAAACAGCTCTCCCTGTGGTTTTCCTTGCTCCTGAAGCTTGAGGTGAGAATGACAAACAAATCTAAGTAACACAGATCCATAAATGAAAGGTCTCACTCTCACAATGGGACATCCTCCTACTATGAAAGACATTGTCATATTGAAATACCTCCTCTTTTTGCTGCAATAGCTGCTTCCCTGATCCTGTCCCAGACTTCATCCTGATCCACTTTGGATTTGAATCGGGAGTCCATGATCGTGGCCTCTTCCAGGAATCTCTGGATATCAGTATCCATACATTTTTAAAAGACAGAAAAATGTGACGTCATAACTATCCTAAGTAACTATACTAAGTATTTATAAATATCATTTTTTTTTATGATAAATCAATCATCAATTGTACCTGGTAACGTTTAGAGAGATTTTTCCAAATGTTCTCTTTTATGCTCCTTGTGAAAGCAGACTCATCTTCTTGTACGGTGTAGTGTTGCTGTAGCTTTTGCAGGATGGGTAAAATCTCACCACAGGTCAGACTGCTATTGTGGAGGTGTAGTGTTTCTGCATGAGCAGCAAAAACTCCTCTGCTTTTCTTAAGCCATCATTCTGCAAATTCAACAAAACAACAAAACAGATATGTTGCATAAAACAAAAAACAAAAAAACCTGAGTCCAATTTTTCAAATTAGCCACATTATCGCCATTTTTCAATACTCACCTTTCCTTTTCCATGGACTTTCTTATCCGTGGATCGATCCCAGAGAGAGATTTGATTGGTCCACCTGAAACAGCAGATTAGCTGCAGGAACCTGTTCTACTGCAGGACTCTGATCTGTTAATTTAAGTAGAAGTTTCTCTGCACAGAACGGACAAAAACAGCAAAGGCTGCAAAGGGAACGCATTTTATTCTTACGCATATTATTCTGGGGCGGATAAGTATAAATCTGCCATCTTTGTGCTTTATGTGGATTTTTAATGTCTGCCATTTGAGAAACAACCCATAATCCTTTGGCTTTCAACTGTTAATTGAATAAAGATGCGATTTTCAACATATGAATATACCTTCAGTGCTTATTGGGATGAAACATGAAACAGAATAATAATAATAATAATAGGCTATGAATAGTTAATAATTAAATCAAGTTAATAATAGTTCATGTCTGGCTGCCAGATGTGTAGATAAATCTCTACAACTTAATGCACTTTCAGTTTAAAGTTAGTTCCTTATGTTTGTATTTATATTGTTTTAACAAAATAATTCTGTAACATGATAATTGTCATACTTTTATTAGAACACTTAACTATAAAATATGTAGCCTTGAGTGACAGTGAGTCAGTTGAATACACAGAATTCATGCATGTGTTGGAACATGGTCAGGATGGTACCACCTCTGTCTCAGTTTGAGCCGGGGAAAACCCTGTTATATATATATATATATATATATATATATATATATATATATATATATATAGACTAATTATTTTGATTAGTTTAACTGTGGACTGAATGTAGCAGAAATGAAACTGTTTAGAAGAAGGGACAAGGGAACGTCAGAGGAAGTTGGAGTAAAAAGTTTGGAGGCCGCGGGAAAAAGAAGGAGAAGCTGTGGGATGCTGGGAAGATGAAGAGGGGAGAAGACTCGAGAAGAAAGATGGAGGTCGCAGCCCAGGTTTGCCGAGACGGAGGTCGGAGGGAGAAATGCCTTATGAACTTTGATTTTTGCACGAGCCGGAGCTGATTGTGTGATTAGTTTTTGTGTAGAAGTGTGCGAGGAGAAAGAGATCAGGTGTGGATCGGAGGAGACGTGATGGAGATTCGCTCCAGTGTAGCTGAGAAGTTTTGCGCTCCAGGCGTGGAGGAGTTACCTGAACAATACGGCTGCTTTTGCAACGCTTTCCGGTTCCGGGCAGAGTGGACACCTGCGGAGCGAGCTGCTGTTTGTGCAGAGGGCCGAGCAAGATGGTGGCGTGAAGAGGGGGATTTCTTGAGCTCTCTGCACTGGAATATATAAAATCACATTTCTAGCGCCGTTTTGACGTTTTTTTAGCTACCAGGAGTTTTTTTTGTTGAAGACTCTGTTATTAAACCAGCTTGATCTGAAAGTTTAGGAACAATAACATGTCAAAATCTGCTCAGAAAAGACTCAGTAACTCAAGCAAACCACATGCGACTAGCATACTAGCTAGCGACCACAACTATCTGAAAGAAATGGATCGACAGCAGATAGATGAAGAGGAATTTCCTCCACTACCAATAACCCCTTCCAAACCACCAGTGGCTAAGAAACCAACATTATCTACTAGTCACTCTGATGGCGACTCTTTGAAAGCTGATGCGGTCAACACCCTCGTCAACTTAATCAATACCAGGAGCGACGCCATTGAAGAAATGGTAGGAACAGTTCGTACGGAGCTAAAGAATATAAGTGATAAGATTATGGTAATTGAGAAGAGGGTTGAGAAGAATGAAACTCTAACACAAAAATGTGACGAACGCATTTCTGAAAGTGAACGCTACAACCGCCGTTGGAACCTTAGACTGCATGGAGTGCCAGAGTCGGAGAAAGAAGATGTGCGCGCAAAGGTGATCGACATATGCCAAACAATTCTGCCAGTAGAAAAAGGAAAGCTTCCAGAGAACATAGACGTCGTTCATCGAGTGGGGAAATCTAAACAGAATGACCCGAGACCCAGAGGGATCATCATCCGGTTCATCTCAAGGAGGATTCGTGATGCAGTGTGGAAAGCTGCTAAGAACAATCCTTTCCTTCAAAACAAACATTTGCGATTCACGGAAGACCTGACGAAGGAGGACAAAGAAAATAGACTGAAGTTGTGGCCCATTATAAAGAAGTCACGTGAAGAAGGGAAATCTGCCTACTTTGTTGGAGGTCGAGGTTTTGTAAATGGAGCAGAAATTCACACATAAACCCTAAAATATACCCAGATTCTCAGATCTCAGGTTTTTTTACAAGGTATTCTTTATATTTCTCCATATGGTTTATGGACAAAAAAAGAAAAGAAAAGGTGGAGGAGGTGGTTCGTTAAATATTGTTACCTGGTATCTGTTAGATATCTTCTTTGTTCACCTAAATTGGTTTCTGTTATCAAAAAAACTTTATTACTAAGTAGAGAAAATTCCATTTTTATTTCTCATCAAACTATAATTAGGTGTCGGAAAATGTCTATTTATCCCGAGAATAATTTCATATTCTAGTGCTGATCTCGTGTTAGGCTTAAAGTAACTTCGATTTACATTCCAGTTACACATTTTGTATTTTCCTTGTCAAATTGTCTTCTCTGTTTTTTGTCTCTATTAACGCTAGGGGTCTCCGCAACAACTTAAAACGTAAAGCCGTATTTCTTTATGCAAAGCAACTTAAATCTGACTTTGTGTCTTCTTGCAAGAATCTCACTCTATTCTTAATGATGTACGTTTTTGGCGATCTGAATGGGGCAATTCCATATGGTTATCTCATGGAACTGAACGATCAGCTGGGGTATCGATCCTAAAAAACAGATTTAATGGGGATGTTTTACATACAGAATGTGATCCTGCCGGTCATTACGCATGTCAAGTCATAAAATATATTGATTTAGTTTTAATAGTAGCCAACTTATATGGGTTTAATACAAAGCTAGAAAATGATAATCTATTCTTGATGATTGAAAAAAAAATATCTAGCTGGTTAGATAAATTCCCAAATGGCAGATTATTACTAGGTGGAGACTTAAACTGTATTAGATTAGATAGATTTCCTCCAGGACAGTCAAACAGAATTAATACTACATTAAAAGCTGTTATGATACGCCTTAAACTCATAGACATTTGGAGATTTAAAAATCCTCATACCAAAATGTTTACTTGGTGCAACAACTCCAATTCGAGACACTCAAGAATAGACTTTTGGTTAGTTTCAGAAAGTTTTGATAGCGATAACATAGATGTAGGTGCATGGCCTTCTCCTCCAACTGATCATAAAGCCATATACATTAAAATAAATGTAAATTCCTTCACTAATTCATCTGCTGTTAAACCTACATATTGGAAACTCAACAGCTCATTATTACAGAAAGACAACGTGAAAAGGGATCTTAAAGAACTCATCTCAAATTATTGGTTGAAGGCTCAAAAATATTTACAGTTTGGAAATAACTTGGAACTATTAAAATTTGAAATGGGAAAATATTAAAGAAAGATTGGCAGCCTAAATGCCAAATCCAAAAAATTAGAGGAAGAAAATACAATTTCTCAAATTACACAATTATCTAATAAGCAAATTGACACCTTGACTGAAGAGGATAAATTGAACCTTGCTAAATTACAAGATAAATTGGATAATTTATACTTAAACACAGCAAAAGGAGCGTTTATCAGATCCAGATCTAAATGGCTTGAAGGAGGTGCAATTCTCATTATTTTTTCAATTTAGAAAAGAAACACTCAAGCATAAATAATATTAACAAGTTAAAGATAAATGGGGTTATAACAGAGGCTTTCAGGTTAATCTCTAAACACTGTAGTAATTTCTATAAGGAACTTTATAGCTCTAAATTTTCTCAGGAAGCTTCAGCTCAGTTCTTACAATTGTTGAATATTAAATCTATAAGCCAAGAAGATTCCATATTATGGAATCAACCCATCTCAATAGAAGAAGTTAAAGATGCAATTGGGCAATTGAAAATTAATAAATCCCCAGGCACAGATGGACTTACTGCAGAATTATATAAAACTTTCTCTGAAGAGCTGTCTCCTTTTCTTCTTCAGGTTTTTATAGAGAGCATAGGAAAACAACATCTTCCCAACACAATGAATCAAGGTTTGACCACGTTGATCCCAAAGCTTAATAAGGACCTATTGATGATTGATAATTGGAGACCAATTAGCTTATTAAATAATGATTATAAAGTTTTTGCTCTAATTTTAGCAAACAGACTTAAGATGATTCTTGATTCTATCATTGATGAAACACAATCTGGCTTTATGCCCAAAAGACACATTACAAACAATAACAGATTGGTTTTAGACATTTTGGATTACTGTGACCTAATAAATAGCGATGGATTTATATTGTTTCTAGACTTTTACAAGGCCTTCGATACAGTGGAGCATGGATTTATTTTTCAAGCGCTAGATAAATATGGTTTTGGGACTTATTTTTCTTCTGCGATTAAAACATTATACAATAATAGTAACAGCTGCATCAAATTAACAAATGGTACATCACCTAGATTCAGCATACAAAGAGGAATAAGACACGGCTGTCCCATTTCTCCATACCTTTTTTTGTTAATTGCCCAACTACTGTCTAACCATATGAAATCAAGCAATGTAAAAGGTATATCACTAATTGGCAAAGAATTACTCATCACACAGTTAGAGGATCACACCACATTATTCCTAAAAGATGAAAGTCAAATATCTATTGCTATCAAAACAATATCCACATTTTCTAATGCGTCTGGGCTGTTCTTGAATATTCCAAAATGTGAACTTATGGCAATTAAAGAATGTTCGAAACAAGCTTTGTGTAACATTCCAATAAAACAAGAAGTTCATTATTTAGGAATTATAATAACCAAAAACCAGGAAAGAAGAATTACTCAAAATTTCTATCCAATTCTAGAAAAAATTAAAAACAGATTTACTCATTGGCTTTTAAGAGATTTATCATTAAAAGGTAGAGTATTAATAACTAAATCAGAAGGCATCTCTCGTCTTACATACACAGCTCTGGCATTGCACCTTGATTATAAACTTATAAAACAAGTTGATAAATTACTTTTCAACTTTATTTGGAAAAATAGGACCCACTATATAAAAAAACAGTTCTTATGAACTCCTATGCTGATGGAGGACTTAATGTGTTAGATTTTAACACTCTGAATAATACATTCAAAATAAATTGGTTAAAACATCTAATCAATAATCCTACCTCCATTTGGAATACGATACCTATGTACATGTTGTCCAAATTAGGTGGGGCACATTTTTTCCTTACATGTAATTTTGATATTGACAAAATCCCTATAAAAATGTCTGCTTTTCATCGTCAGGCTTTTTTATTACAAGCATAACTTTAGTCCACACAGTTATTATATTTGGAATAACAGAGATATCCTTTGTAAAAGAAAATCTCTCTTCTTAGATAGTTGGTTTAAAAATAACATTATATTAGTCAACCAATTATTCGATTCAAATGGCATGCTTTTCTCCTATGAAGAATTCTGTCTACATTTCAATTTAGCTATAAATCGTGATGATTATACTAAAGTATTTAGCTCAATACCATCAGGGGTTTATATGCTTTTTAATAATTAACCTAATATCCCTTCACACCATATGCCATTAGTATCTCCAATACAAACCGCCATTGGTAAGATATGCTTTTCTAAGCATTCTAAAAACAATAATAAATCTATTAGATCTTTATTTCAGAATAATATAACCACGCTACCATATGTCATTTTTTTCTGGAACCGTTTGACTGATGATGTTTGACTACCTAATCAGTTTTTAATTACCAACAAAGTTAAAGACATTTCTTTTAAATTAATACACAGAATTTACCCATCTAAAGAATTTCTTCAAAGTAAATTCAGATTAGATATTGATGCAAACTGTAGCTTTTGTAAGACTTGTAAGGAATCTACTGTACATCTCTTTTGGTTTTGTCCCCTTGTGCAAAGCTTCTGGCAGAGATTATGTGTCTTTATCTCAGAACATGTTTTTAAAGGATTTGCACTATTTTGGAAATATGTCCTATTTGGTGTCCACAAAAACCAAAGACAATTCAACACGGATGACCGATTTATCATTAACTTGCTCATCTTAAAGGCTAAATTTCATATTCACAAATCCAAATGTTTAAGAAGACATCCCTCCTTTTATGTATACTCCTATGAATTTTTTCAATATCTTAATACAATTAAGAAATCTACCAACCCCAAAGCTATAAAAACTATGATTGTTTGTGAAAAAAATAAGATCCCTCAAGCACTTTTCTTTTGGCTTAATTAGATAAATTTGTCCCCCTAGCGTATGTTTAGTGTATGTTCTGGTTATTGTTCGTATGTTGCTTGTATACAATGCGTGTAAGCACAACACTTTGTATGTAATACTATTTTTTTACTCTGTATTGTGCGAATCT
>JAPXFQ010000045.1:0-273143 GCA_028564705.1 Apricaphanius iberus | reverse complement strand
CAAAGTTGATCACACATTTTTTTTTGTAAGATATCCGGGTTATTCCAGATGGGTGTACGCCTGCATGGGACTAGTGAGGACTTTGTCATTTTAAGAAATTCCCACCAAGCTGTCAGAGAGGAGCTGATATTAATACTTTTAAAACATTCATTTTGTTTTAAATTTGAGCTAACAAAAGGTAGATCTGAAAGTTTTATCTTATTGCATAGTGTCTGTTCAACATCTACCCAGCACTCATCGATATAACTGTGTTTTACCGCAAGGGAACTTCTTGTATAACATACTTTCAACAAGAAGAAAATTCAAGGTAGTTTGAATGAAACTGAAAGCTGCTTCTCCATGTTCAGTTCAAATTCTAAGGATGACAAGTAGACAAGAGTTTGAAGACCTGAGTGGTAAGGGGGTTCGCATAGTGACAGATTATCTTCAACATACATGCTTGCTCAGTGTGAGGGATTGCTGAGAATTGATTATGCAATCTTCTGTGGTTCTCTAATTCCTAAATTAAACATTGTATTGTAATAAATCTTCTTGTAAAGTGCCTTGAGATGACATCTGTTGTGAAACGGCGCTATATAAATAAACTGAATTGAATTGAAAAATTGAATTGAATCCTATCTTTTGACGTGCGCGTCGAGCGTAGGTCTTGTCTCCCAGATAAAATACATCGAACTTCTCCTTTGCAGCACGCAAAAATGCAACATTTGTAGCAGCCTGTCACCGGTATGCCTTGCTTTGTGTAGCATTGTGGTATCTTTACTCACAAATCTATCTCAAAACTGTATAAACTCTAACCAAACTCTCCTATCCAAACTATCAAAATTCTGCCCAAACTACAAACTCACTGGAACTCTCACACAAACCCACATTTTGAATGGAGCCTGATTGGTTTTTATTTCTGTCAAGCCACTCAGCAAACGCCAAACTGCTTCCCGAAGCAATCACGTGGTGCGGCCGCCAGTGGGGCTTCAGACGTCATCGTTTTCGACTCCTCCCCTAAATGAAGCAGGCCTCGATACGCGCTTTGTGGAAACGCCCCCTCCACTGCTCAACACACGCTTCGTAGCCTCGGCTCACATCATAACTTCACTACTGCCAACACAAGGTGAATCTTAACAATTGATAAACAAAGACACTTTTTTCTCCTCAAAGCCCGACGAAATCTCCCCTGAGTTTCAGAGCGCTGACCACTGAGAAACGGGAGCTAAGAGCCACATGCAGTAGGATTTGAACCAGCCAGAAGATGCATTTATTTGTCGCCTCTGAGCTGAAAGTAGGTGAATGCCCGAGCTGGAGAGAACCAGAAGGTACTGCTCCAGTAAATGCCGGAGTCGATCTCTACGTAGCCAGCTAGAGGGAGCTGACATCCAAAGTCAGGAGCTTCCAGCACTACTAGACCACTAATCAGATTAGCTTTGTTAGTCTGCTGGCTAACACCCTTTGGAACCCAGTAACTTGGAGAACTTTAATCGTTCATAAGGTCTGTCTGGCAGAGGCAAATTAGATTAGGCTAACTAATATTTAAGGGTTGTGTTTTCACTGAGATCTGTTACTGTAATATTTTATCTGTTTGGGTAAACCAGGCTACCCAGCCTGAAGTTTTAACTAGTGTTTAACAGACTTTCCCGACAAAGAGTCTTTTTAAATCCTGCAATTTGACTTACTCAATCCGACAGGAGTTTCTTTGTTAAATGTTTAATGAATGCATTTGAGCTGCTGAAACTGCACCACATGTGCTAGCTATATTCTATAGCTATATTCTAAAGATTAGCCCGCATTTTCGGCCCAGGCCTGCATTCAATACATAAACAATTGATGGTGTTCAAATAGAGATTGGTTCAAAATAGATTAAGAACAGAAACTAAACTTATTAGCCGTGTTTGAAACCCCCTAATGCATCAAAATCCTGGAATTAGATTATTTACTGGTGTGATCAATCCAAATTGAAGTAATTTTTCAAAGATCAATGACTTCTTATCCAGATAGTTTTTAAACAAACATTTCTTGAATGATTTAATGGTCCTTACATTGTTTTATTTGTTTACACATAAATCAATGGTGCTAATTAGTCCTCTGACAGAGGTGATATCTGAAGGGGGGCCGAAATGTGCCACCCCGGTCGATTAAAAACCACTGCCACCACTGCAGATGTTGTGGATGCCAGCGGAACACTTCTGGCCACCGCACCGGTCTATCATGGTCAGCAGGTGGGTGAAACCCTGCGATGGAGGCAGGGGGCCCACAAGGTGTACGATGATCGAACCGCCGACTACGAACAGGGAATGGTAAATGGTGCTTTAGTGGCAGGGGACACATGCTGTGGCCCACTCCCTCACAGCCTTCCGCAATCCGGGCCAGACAAACTTGGAACTGACTAGCTTGACTGAGGCCTGAAGACCTGGATGGGAGAGGGAATGCAAGGCATCAAAAACGTGGCAGCGCCACAAAGAAGGAACCAGATGGCGGGGACAACCAGTTGAGACATCAAAGAGGATGTAAGGACCACAATCCTGCACCTGCCTCTCCTCCTGCTTAAGGCCAGTCGGCTCAGACTGCAGCCTGAGGATGTCTGCATCGCCGTGCTCATCTGCAGCCATAGCTGAGAAATCAATGCCCACATAAACTGGGGAGACCAGGGCACGGGACAGGCAGTCAGCGACCAAATTGAATTTGCCAGCCACATGCTGAATGTCTGTTGTAAATTTGGAGATAGCAGCAAGATCGTGCTGTTGCCGTGCAGACCAGGGGTCAAAAACCTTTGACATGGCAAATACCAAAGGGTTGTGGTCAACATAAGCTGTGAAGGTGTGTCCCTCCAGGAAAAAACGGAATTGCCATGTAGCCAGATAGAGAGCCAGCAACTTCCTGTCAAAAACGCTGTATTTACGCTTATTGTCACGTAGCGTGCGGCTGAAGAAGGCAAGCGGCTGGCAAACCCTACCGACGCGCTGTCTTGGGGTCGTCCTCCGTGTCCACCAGAACCTGGTGATAACCCCGAACCAAGTAGTTTCTCTGCTGCAGCATCTGGGAGTTTGCGAGGACAGCCCGCACCACCGGTGGGAGCTGTCGGAGGAACAGGTGGATCAGAAGAAAACCGCAGTCATCCGTACCCAACAGGGATAACATGCTCTCCATCAGCTCCAGCGCTGAGCCATCACCCAGGCCAAAGATGGAGAGGAGTTTCTCGGCCAGGTCTGGGGTGGAGTGGTTGTATATACATATATATGTGTATGTATATATATATATATATACACTACCGTTCAAAAGTTTGGGGTCATATTGAAATGTCCTTATTTTTGAAGGAAAAGCACTTTTCAATGAAGATAACTTTAAACTAGTCTTAACTTTAAAGAAACACACGCTATACATTGCTAATGTGGTAAATGACTATTCTAGCTGCAAATGTCTGGTTTTTGGTGCAATATCTACATAGGTGTTAATGAGGATTTTTAATGTGATTAAATGTTTTATGCTTGCTGAAAGTTGCTAAAGGCCTTAGAGGAAGTAGTATCTGATATGAGATGTGCTGTACCATAGAGTGAGTTGTTTTTAGAGAGAAGCTGCAGGACCAGGCACCGTCAGGCGCCGCCAGGTACCCGTTATCTCGCAGGATGTAACTGAATGTGTGTGTGGGGAAATAAATCAGCAAATGTATTGGTGTGTATGTGCTGTGATCCATCATGTGGATTGAATAAAGCAAGCCTGTCTGCAGAAGAGAGGCAGAACGCCTGGGATTCAGACTGCTGAGGACAGGCCTTCTCCACGCTCTGCAGAGGTGAAACTAAATTAAGTCTCAGCCAGGTTTTTCTCTACTGAAGATTTGAAGCTCCACCGAACTCCTGAACGTGGGGGTGGTTGATTGACCACGACAATTTGGTGCCGTGACCCGGATTTTCGTCTAAGAAAAGGAGTTATTGGAGAACTGACAGAGGAGAAAAGAGACTGACACAAACTGCACGCATGACATAAGGTAAGCAGACCTATTATTCTGCTCATTGGTGATTACTAAAATGATTGTGTCAGCCTCCTAGTATCAAAAGTCTATAAAACATCTCAGTGGAGAGAAACACTCAGTGGAGTAGAAGTGACGAGGTCACTGATTTAAAAAATGGTGTGACAGCGAGGCTGATCACGATTCCTCGGGGAGGAATTTTAATTTTTTTGAGTGTACTTTAAAGCAGCAACGAGGTTGCTGAAGCATAATCTAAGTGACAACGAGGTTGATTCACGTGTATTTTTGTTAACAACGAGGTTGTTAAAAGGTTCCTCGAGGAGGAAGTGTGATTTAATGTTCTAAATGATTTTGGTGTGACAGCGAGGCTGATCACTATTCCTCGAGTAGGAATTTTAATTTTGTGAGTGTATTTTTGTTAACAACGAGGTTGTTAAAAGGTTACTCGAGGAGGAAGTGTTATTTAATGTCCTAAATGATTTTTATGTAAAATGTAAAAGAGAGGAGAAGGTGTGTGTGAGAGAGATCTCAGCGCTGGGTATGTGTGTGTGTGTGTGTGAGATTTCAACTTTGTATGAAAGCAGGAAGTTGAGAGGTGAGCTGAACTATCATTAGTAAAAACTCGAGTATAAACTATTATCTAAGAATATATGAATGGATAAGTGAAATTAAACACTCTAGAATATATAGATATAAAAATTTTAGAACAGGCCATCGAAGTGGAAGCTTTTTTCCCGAGGGGAGAACGGGGGTGTGTAAATTTTTGACCCAGCTCGGTGGGGAGAACGTCGGTGCTCGGAGCAAGGTTTGCATAATTTTGAGCTTAAAAGCATGGGTGAAATAAACAGGCTTTAAGTATATGCTTTAATAAATAAATTAATGGTTATAGGGGGTTTGTGCCGTCTGTCCGTCTGTCTGGAAAAAGTGGTGTGAATTACGCTGATAAGAATTGAAATTGAGGTGTGGAGTTCTCTATTTACCGAAGGGTATGTTGCTATTTTGTTGAGTGCTTTCGTGGTAGAGTTTAACTGTTTTAAGCGATGTTAGCCAAAAGGGGCTAACATTAGCACCAGACCACCGGCTGTGTTCAATTAGTGGGAGAGCTAGCAACGAGCGGATTCTGTTCAAGACTCTTGGTTTTTTGATAAATCTCTTAATAAAAATAACTTGATGAGAAGCTACACATCAGTTTATAAATCCTTTTAACTGTAATAAGCTTCAGCTTGGGGCATTCACTCTTAAGATCAATGGTGAATGAACAAATAGATAGAAAAAAAAAATAGAAGTTTGGTAAAGGGGGAATTAAGAAATACTATTAAGATAAATACTTGATAACATTTAAATTAGTCTTCATTAAAAAGAAGACGCACTACGGCAGTTTTGCTTTTATAGCACACTTTCAACACAGTGCAATTCCGGGTGCTTTACTTATGATTAGAATACAAATGAGCATTAACAGTGATTAAGACAATAATTCGTGTGACAATTAAAAACAAACAAGTAAAAGCAGTTACTCCTAAGCGAGTCTAATTTGGTAAGTTTTAGTTTTAGATTTAATAAAAGAATTCTGAATTCAAAAGCAGGAGTTTTTATAGTAAATTCAAGAATTTGCATTTTTTCATGTTGAACGGTCTAGATGTATTGCTATTTTTATTGTTTTAAGTAAAATAAGGATTTTTCAATGGATTATAAAATACCTTTAAAGGACGCTGTTCAGAATGTGTCTGAACCAGCTCAAAAGAAAACCGAAAATTCTCACTAATGATCAGATCTGCGATCCTATTAAAAATAGGGTAGAAAGCAGAAGGAAGAGCAGAGATAGAATATAAATTAGATGAAAAATGCAGGAAACATTAATTAAAATAAGCAGGGGAAGAATTAGAACAACAGTTTAATTAGACATATAAGGATTAATGAACATCCCTGTTGGAGAGAGCAAACCTATAAATTAGTATATTTTTACCAGAACTAATACTGAAGAAATTATTGCTAATATAACTGATTAAAATAAAAGTAAAATAGGGCCCACATAGGCAGTCTGAGTGGAAAAGATATTTGAATTCAGCATTTGAGGAAGGAGATTAATGAATATGAAAATAAAAAGTTTAAATAAAAGTTGATTTGAATAGGCTGAGAGGATGGACTCTCTGTCTCTCTTTTTCTCTTTCCCATCCCGCCAACAGAGAACCCCTCAGATAACATTCTTGAGATGTAATTTATGTTCCTGGGGAGATGTGATGGGAGGGGGTGCGTGGGCTGATGACGGATAGTGCCAGGTGCCCGCCATAACTGCCAAAGAAAGAAAAATCTATACAACCAGCGCAGAAGTTCTTCTGTCTTGTGCTCTGCTCCCAAACCAGGGGGGCACCAGTGACTGAATATTTTCAGGGGTGAAGCAGGGGGCACCCTCAAAAATGAGCACATTTCCTCATGCTGAACTGAACTTTCAAGGACAATATGTGTGAATCCACTTGCCTTGTGTAAAATGGACAATTTCTGCTGAAGAAGTGACGATCAAAGGCTGCTGATTCAATGTCAATGTTGCTGAACTAACCACAAGAGTTTCTGTTTTTCTAATCGAAGGTGGCCCTGGTTGCTTGAACTCTGAAACCCCCGTGCCTTCCCCTGAATTATCTCCAGGTTAGACAACACCATTTACCGGTAACAAAATTTGGAAAGTTGGGTGGAAGGAAGAACTGGGCCTTTATCATAGGGTTGCTGGCTGGTGAGAGAGAAAACATTTTTTTTTATTTTTTTATTTACATAGCAAATTCAACACCTAAGGAATACAAAGGATACATTCCTTATTAATGCACAACTGTAACGGTTACTTAAATGATATCCTTATTTTTACGTTTCATCCACAGGGATGTACTAAATTTAAGATAGGATGACTTGTAATGGCACAGCTAAATCAAAAGTAAGTCAGAATTGTATTTGATTTCTAGTAGAAAGAATTAATCAAAGTGCTTCACGGATTAAGATGATTAAAAAGCTGAAATGGATAATAGAATAATGAATAACATTTAAAAAGAGACATAGTAAAACAGACATAAGTATGTCTTAAACTTGATAAATAAAATAAGTAAATAAAAGAATCAATTTAGTTGAACAAGCAAATGGATAGTAATCAGTTGAACTGTAGACAAAAAGTAAAGTCTTGAGCCTGCTCTTGCTTTTAAATCCATCAATGAGGGAGGTGTTTTTGTTTAGTTTTCAGGAATAACAACGGTGTTGCACCAAAATAAGATGGATTTGTTCTTTCCCCAGGGATTATTTTTTAATTAGATGGGTGAAATAATTTCTCAGCACAATACAGTTGGACTAGATTCGAAAAGGAGTGGATGTCCATTAAAAGAACACGAAATCGGGAAGTAACTTTTACCTTATATTTCAATGTTAGATAATAGTTTAGTTTTTGCATTTTAGAGGGTGCATTTGTAGTGCTATGTTATTAAAATGACATACTTGGTAATGTTGGTATATACCCCTATCAACATGGAAACTAAATAAGGCTGAGGTAACTGGCAGAAACTAATCTCTAATTGGACGACACATTCTGCAGGGGTACTCAGGACACAGAAAAGAGAAAAACAAACATTATATTATGAGACCAAAATATTATTAATAGGGGAATATGATATAGCAAAATTTAATACAGTTACCGACATTCTAGGCTAATTCTTTTTCAGATTATGACTCTTTTTGACTTAATGAACCACCGGATATAAAGCAGAATCTTTTAATCAAAAATAAATGTAATTTAAATAAGGGATGACTATGACAGGCCAACCAAGTCTGTGTAGAAGATTGGTTCAGGGCTATATACAATTTAGGACTTAATTTTTTGCAAATTGATAATGTATGGTTGCAGGATTTAAACATATTTGGGATTTAACGTGATTATGCAAAATAATAAGTAGGTTTAACAATTTTTAATAAATTGCAGTTCGAATTAAATTTTATTCAACAACAGGTGTCATTTTTAGGGAGAAAGGTGTCTCAAAAGGGGGTCTCCCTCTCCCCTGAACATAGATCTTCTATTTTACATCATCCACTACCACACACAGTGAAATAAATGTTGTCTTTCCTGGGCCTAACGGGATAAGGCAGAAACTTTGTGGCAGACTATGTAGGACTTACAGTCTGCTGTTTCATCTGGATGTTTCTGGAACAAAGGAAAGGATGAATGGCGTTTTGTTCCAGAAAAAAGGGGGAGAAAAGTAGTATAAATGTATTCTAGTGTAATGCTAGACAATATGGAGAGGACAGTAGAACGGTAGTCAAATGCCTGATAAACCACTACATTCCCCAACATGGGTTCCCTGAAAAGATCAGATCAGATAACGGAACACACTTTAAGAACAAAGATTTGTAGGAAGTTGAAAAAGCCTTGGGCTTGAAACACAAATTTGGGACAGTCTATCATCCACAGTCTCAAGGAAAAGTGGAAAGAATGAATCAATCTCTAAAAGACAAATTGGCAAAATCTGTGCACAGACTAAAATGAATTGGATTGAAGCACTACCACTAGCCCTTATGTCTATCAGGTGTTCAGTGAACACAGCCACGGGGTTTACTCCACATGAACTACAAACTGGTAGACCATTTCCTGGGCCCAGTACTAAACTACCTTTGTCTGCAGATGAAAATGAGAGACTGAGTAAAAGAGTTTATTTTAACCTATTGCAAAGTGTGGTATCTCAGTTTTCCAAACAGGTCCAGGACCAAAGAGGTTCACCAGCTCACCAGAAGTCGAGTGGGCGTTTTCTAAAGGTCACTGAGAGAAAGTGGTCAGAACCCAGGTGGACGGGCCCATACCAGGTGGTGGAGAGGACGTCTCACGCCGTCCGCCTAAAGGGGAAAGGAGACACCTGGTATCACCGGAGCCAGTGCGCCCCCACGGAGGGACCTCAGAGATCCCTCTCTAAGACAAAGAAAGATCTCCAATTAGGTGCGGAGGCCAAATAGTGGGGCAGAATAATCCCCGGCAAAATCACAGGGCTCAGGGTAGTCGACCCCTGAGTCCACAAACAAGAAGAGGACTGAGACTAGAAGTAGACGACCAGGAGGAGGAACAGAAGGCCAGCCAACGGCTACAAAGACAAAGAGCGAAACTACACTTCCCAGCTGCCAGGAGCCAGAGAGGGGGAAAGGAAGTGCCAGGTTAAGAAGAGCAAAACTTAAAACACACATGATTATTTGGATCACTAGATTGGTCTGGCCGGAAGAAGACTGGGACGGACAGATAGAATATCACGAAGGGTCTACCTTAGCCTGGACAGGTGCGAGAGCAGACAGGCACCGTCTAATATATAAAGACTCACGCCAAAGACTAGAGGATTCACTCTGGTACCGAGCCTTTCCAACTTTTCTTAATATGTTTGCTAAATATAAAAGTTTAGTTCCCTAGCAGTGTTTACAGCCATTATGGTCACGTGTGGATGCTGTTGCATCCCATGCCTACGCGCCCTCCTTAACAGATTAATCACCACAGCCATCTCCCCTGCTCCCCAGGACTCTACACACATGATGATTGCTCTCTTAGGAGAAGAACCAGTGGAAGAAAATGAAGAGGATGATTTTGAAGTACTCTAAAAATTTTTGAGGTGTGCTTTTCTAACATGATTATGATTTTTGATATGTTTATTTACTTTCTAGCTACTATCGGTATGTATTGCTTTGACTTATGTTGAACTCTTAAGAGAGTTCAAAGGGGGATTAATGGGGATTTTAATGTGATTAAATGTTTTATGCTTGCTGAAAGTTGCTAAAGGCCTTAGAGGAAGTAGTATCTGATATGAGATGTGCTGTACCATAGATGGAGTTGTTTTTAGAGAGAAGCTGCAGGACCAGGCACCGTCAGGCGCCGCCAGGTACCCGTTATCTCGCAGGATGTAACTGAATGTGTGTGTGGGGAAATAAATCAGCAAATGTATTGGTGTGTATGTGCTGTGAGCCATCATGTGGATTGAATAAAGCAAGCCTGTCTGTAGAAGAGAGGCAGAACGCCTGGGATTCAGACTGCTGAGGACAGGCCTTCTCCACGCTCTGCAGAGGTGAAACTAAATTAAGTCTCAGCCAGGTTTTTCTCTACTGAAGATTTGAAGCTCCACCGAACTCCTGAACGCGGGGGTGGTTGATTGACCACGACAGTGTATAGAGGCCCATTTCCAGCAACTATCACTCCAGTGTTCTAATGGTACAATGTGTTTGCTCATTGGCTCAGAAGGCTAATTGATGATTAGAAAACCCTTGTGCAATCATGTTCACACATCTGAAAACAGTTTAGCTCGGTACAGAAGCTACAAAACTGACCTTCCTTTGAGCAGATTGAGTTTCTGGAGCATCACATTTGTGGGGTCAATTAAACGCTCAAAATGGCCAGAAAAAGAGAACTTTCATCTGAAACTCGACAGTCTATTCTTGTTCTTAGAAATGAAGGCTATTCCATGCGAGAAATTGCTAAGAAATTGAAGATTTCCTACAACGGTGTGTACTACTCCCTTCAGAGGACAGCACAAACAGGCTCTAACCAGAGTAGAAAAAGAAGTGGGAGGCCGCGTTGCACAACTGAGCAAGAAGATAAGTACATTAGAGTCTCTAGTTTGAGAAACAGACGCCTCACAGGTCCCCAACTGGCATCTTCATTAAATAGTACCCGCAAAACACCAGTGTCAACATCTACAGTGAAGAGGCGGCTGCGGGATTCTGGGCTTCAGGGCAGAGTGGCAAAGAAAAAGCCATATCTGAGACTGGCCAATAAAAGAAAAAGATTAAGATGGGCAAAAGAACACAGACATTGGACAGAGGAAGACTGGAAAAAAGTGCTGTGGACGGATGAATCCAAGTTTGAGGTGTTTGGATCACAAAGAAGAACGTTTGTGAGACGCAGAACAACTGAAAAGATGCTGGAAGAATGCCTGACGCCATCTGTTAAGCATGGTGGAGGTAATGTGATGGTCTGGGGTTGCTTTGGTGCTGGTAAGGTGGGAGATTTGTACAGGGTAAAAGGGATTCTGAATAAGGAAGGCTATCACTCCATTTTGCAACGCCATGCCATACCCAGTGGACAGCGCTTGATTGGAGCCAATTTCATCCTACAACAGGACAATGACCCAAAACACACCTCGAAATTGTGCAAGAACTATTTAGAGAAGAAGCAGGCAGCTGGTATTCTATCGGTAATGGAGTGGCCAGCGCAGTCACCAGATTTGAACCCCGTTGAGCTGTTGTGGGAGCAGCTTGACCGTATGGTACGCAAGAAGTGCCCATCCAACCAATCAAAATTGTGGGAGCTGCTTCTAGAAGCGTGGGGTGCAATTTCTCCAGATTACCTCAACAAATTAACAGCTAGAATGCCAAAGGTCTGCAATGCTGTAATTGCTGCAAATGGAGGATTCTTTGATGAAAGCAAAGTTTGATGTAAAAACAATCTTATTTCAAATAAAAATCATTATTTCTAACCTTGTCAATGTCTTGACTCTATTTTTTATTCATTTCACAACGTATGGTGGTGAATAAGTGTGACTTTTCATGGAAAACACAAAATTGTTTGGGTGACCCCAAACTTTTGAACGGTAGTGTATGTATATATATATATATATATAATGTTTCCAATTGGTAAAATCTCGGCACGTTAAAAACTTCCACAGTTCTGCTGGTGATACATGATTATATTTACCAATGAATCCAGATGAATCCATTTAGTGAGATAGATTACAGGCATATCTTGAAGACATAAAAGCCTGGATGACTCTAATGCTGTGTCCACACTGAACACAATAGGAGCGACTATAAAGCGCGACACACGCTTAGCTGTTCGCGGGCACATTCGTACCTTGAAGCCTGTACAACGCGAACTGGTGGCGCTTAAAATATGGTATTTTCACACGCGAACTGGCCTTCAGCGGAGCTGGGGCCAGAGTGCATCTGCGGTGGATTATGGATCGAGCTGACGGACAACAGCGCGTTCGGCCCGAGCTTCAGCGGAGCTGGGGCTAGAGTGCAGCTGGCGGTGGATTATGGACCGAGCTGACGTAGGACTGTGTGTTCGGCCCGGGCTTCAGCGGAGCTGGGGCTAGAGTGCAGCTGGCGGTTGATTATGGACGATGGTCTCCGATCTGCCGGAGGACAGAGTGGATTACGTGTTCGGCCTGGCCTCCGGTAGACCGGGGACCGCTGCACTGGCAGTTTGGTGAGTTACAGATACAGTCTAGCTACGGCGGAGGGATCCATAAACAGCAGCGAGCCTCTCCTAAACACCGGCTCCTCGCCGCCTGGAGAACGTGATCTGCTCGCCCAGTTTGTGCCGTGATGGTCCAAGCTTTGCCTGCCGAAATACCAACTACATTTCTGAGCAGCTGTCCATCTGTCTGCGGTTCGTAAAAGTTTATAATATCTGAGCAGCGTGGGACATGGTGCGGGAGCTGCTACCAGGAAACCAGGTGAGGAGGCTGTTTCAAGGCTGACTTCTAGGCCGAGAGGTGCTTTTACAGCAACAACGGCCACCCACAAACCTCTTAAGAGCATTCCTGTCTAAATAGTTAATTTTTTTATTTCTGTCTCTGTATAGAAAACTGCTTCTGTCATGTAGCACGGGGTGATTAGCCACAATGTTTGTCAGTATTTCCTCCATGTCCTGCTGAGGCTGTGACTCCATGACAGTCACAGAATCAATGAAACTCTGTCCCCTGATTGGTTGTTGCGGCGCGATTTGACGCCGGAGTTCAGAAAAAGTTCAGGAAAGCTTTTTCGCGACGCAAATCTGCTTCTGAAGTGTCGTGGGACCCCAAGGCGCGCTTCATCGCGCTCCTCCATTGATTTTACATGTAAACCTGCTCTAGTCGCTCCTATCGTGTTTGGTCTGGACACACCGTAAACCATCTGCTTTTAAATTCAGACATGAAAGAAGTTGTTGTCTTTGGACAGGAAGCTCTAAAAAAGAAACTGCTTAGTCAGTTACTTCATCTGGATGGCATTAAATTGGCCTCCTGTAATAAAGTAAAGAACCTCAGCAATATTTTTGACCAAGACATGACATTCAAATACCACATTAAACAGGTTTCTAGGATTTTATTCTTTCTTGGAATATTGCTACAATAATAAACATTGTTTTTCTAATTTTAGAGTGATGCTGTGAAAATATTCCATGTATTTGTTACTTCAAGGTTGGAGTTCTGTAATCTTTTACTTTTAGAAAGTCCACAAAATGCAACTAGAAGCCTTCAGTTGATCCAGAAATGCTGTTCTGATGAATATTAAAAAGATAAATCACATTTCCCCTGTTTTAACTTCTCTCCATTGGCTCCCTGTTAAATCCAGAATAAAATGTAAGATTCTCCTTCTTACATATAAAGCCCTTAATAATCAACTTACATCTTACATCACAGATCTGTTCCATATTTTCCTAACAGAGCACTGTGAATATTTAAAAATCCTGCCATGTGAACGAGGCTTAAGACAGCAGTTCTTTCTCAGACTGCAGGGTTTACTGGTGGTGGTACTGACATAAACGTAGTAACCAGACCGAAAAACAGCACACATTGCAGTCCTTTTTTTCAGTTCTTTTTTTTCCGGAGATGACAAGAACTGTGGATTTTGGCTATACCATCAGCCAAGGACAATGCCCTATATCTCCAGAAAAGGCTAACATGCAAAAGAACTGTCATACTAAATGAATTATCGCAGGTTGATTAATCTCTAGAATTAACGTAATTTTTTTAATGCAATTAACAAATGCACAGAATACCGCCCTGTTTATAATTCAGCCAGCACCACATCAGTTCTTCCTAACCTGCCAAACTGTGGATTGCTGTGCAGCAGTGTGTGTGAACGTGCCTAAATGACATGTGAGCATATTATTATTGCCGTATAGGGTTGATAAGCTTATAAATTCATTAGCGGATGTAACCGTGTACATCTTCACAATAAGAGCATTCATTTCCGGATGTGATGAACCAGAGAGATCTTTCTACAGTGTTTACTTATGGGAAAATGGTAAATTGTGACATTTGATTACTAAGTCTATATTACATTTGATTTATGTGATGTTTAACACAGACTGGTGATATCCAAATATTAAGTTTATTCATATGTTTTTTGGTTAGTTCTACTACCTTAGTTTTGTGTGTTTTGTATTTTTCATATAAGAAATACATTGTGAATGTGTTTGTGGAGTTCAAAACAAAAATTCCATTGATTTAGCCTATACGTATGTTGTGTCTGACCCATGAATATATGAAAGTATATGAGGGTTCTACGATAAATGATGCCAGCATTCCATTTGCGTTGGTTTGCTGCCGTTCCAGAGCGGAACAGATTCTCCCAGAGACTTTTTTCCCCCCAGCCGAATTACACCGCCGCAACGTCTCTCTCTCTCTCTCTCTCTCTCTCTCTCTCTCTCTCCCTACATTTTGGCGATCAAAAGAAGCCCACTTGACTCTGACAAGCCTCCATCTCAACTGGATGAAAAAATCACTCAATCAAACCCACTGCAACTTTCTTACAGCCTGACTGGACACCTGAAGAAACAGGAGCAGCCACACACACCGAAGCGGGCTTTCTGAAATACCTCAGCAGGAAACGACCACTGCCGCACGAAGCGTTGAGTTCATTCTGGATTCTGTAGAGAGACTCCAGAAGCATTAACATGGAGCTAGACACACGTGTCACAACCTTTTTTCACGCTACCAAACCTTCCTTAAGATGAGACTGGCCATCGAAGCTTTCACTTTTTCCTTTTCCTTCCCTTTTTTCGCATCACGTTTTTCCGTTGTAATCAAAGGATTTATTTTTGCTGAAGTTGACCATCAACGCCTCAAAGTAAGAATTTTCCAATCTCATTTAGCCTGGGTGGAGCAAATTAAAATTCCTTAATTCATTTTTTATTTTTATGCATACATACCTCTTAATGCTCATGACTCAGATCTGTGTTTTAAATGCACTGTTTCTTTTTCATGTGTAAGCTGAGTTTGATTATAGGATTGTGTTCAAGTACTTTGTTTTAATCAGTAGACAAGCAGTGTTTGATTGATTGTGTGTTATTTTTGCTTTGATCTTGGCCCTGAATCACTGATCGGAGAGTTTTCCTTAGTGCCAGGCAAAGCCGAATATACTCCCCAAAAAATGCAGTGTTATTTTTTTTAACCAAATGCTGGGTTGGGCCTCTTGGGTCACATAATTGGGTTATTTTAATGTAATTGGGTATTCTGACAACCCAATTTGGGGAGTTATTTCTGTTGGGTGCTTAGTTATTAGCTGTTGGGTTAAAAACTTCAATTAAGTTTTGTTGGGTTATTTTGGACTACCCAACAAATTGGGTTTGGTGTTGTGATGTCACATCTGAAATTGATGCAACACCTCACCCTGACACCCTCTACCAGTCAGACCTTCAAGACTGAGACCGGAGGAGACTTGACATGACAAGTAGGTCAATTTATTTTAATGGCTCTTTTGAACCTCCACGTGTACAAAATAGTTTAGTGTGTGATCAAAAAAAGACAAGAAATTAGTTAAATATAAAGCTCCAAGTATTTGTTCAGATTTAAGTTCATGAAGCAGTGTCACGTTTATTGAATGACTGGTACAGCGCTTAGCCAGTTAGCTAATGAGCTACCACGCCTGTTACTGCCTGTCGATTCCACCTTAACCCGTGCTACTTAGCTACTGTATTCGGTACCTGGAAGCTGTTCGTTTACTAGTGGCTAGCTGCTCCCTGCCGATTCTAGGTAAAGTCTGTCCCGCTACATAATTGGGTATTTAGCTACTGTCTTCTGTACCTGTACGCCGTTAGCCTACTGTTAGCTAGCTGCTAGCGCATCGGCCAGGAAAAAAAAAAAAAGGGGGGGGGGGGGGGGGGGGGGAGTATTTTTGGAACGCGGTTGTACTAACCAGTTCACCCAGGTGTGACCGCAGCCTTAGTGGCTAGCGTGAGGGCTGGTTTAAAAGCCCACACAGCAATGATTGAAACAATAAATAAACTAATAAAATATCCTGAAAAAAGCAATTACATCTGGGAAAAGACTCCTGCGGGGTAAAGTGATGTGAGGCTTGTGAGGGTGTGTGTGTGTGTGTGTGTGTGCTTGCCGCACGGCCCTGGTCCCATATAGCGGTCAATTTCGTCACCCGACTCCCCATCTCCCGAGGCAAGTCAGTTATCCTGTCAGTCATTGATCGCTTCTCCAAGGCATGCCCTCTCAAAGCTGCCCACCGCGGCCCAGACCGCCAAACTCCTCATCCTCCATGTTTTCAGGCTCCTTTCCGACAGGGGGCCCCAATTCATATCCCAAGTCTGGAAGAACTTCTGTTCATCTCTCGGCGCCAAAGTCCAGCTAACGTCCGGTTTTCACCCCCAAACAAATGGACAATGTGACCGACTCAACCAGGAGCTTGAGGGGGCGCTCCGCTGTGTCTGTGCTACCAACCCCTCCACCTGGAGCGTACATCTCCCATGGGTTGAGTACGCTCACAACTCCCATGTCTCAGCAGCCACAGGGATCTCGCCCTTTGAAGCCTCCCTCGGCTACCTGCCATCACTTCTTCCCAATTCAGTCCCGGATAAAGTACTCCCTTCAGTACATTCACACACCAAAGCCTGTAAAAGGGTCTGGGAACAGACCAGAGCCGCCCTCCAACGTTCCTCTGAGCTGAGCCCTCCTTCCGAGCCCCCTCCCCCCGCCCGAGTGATTGATGGACATCCTGCCTACACTGTACGCCGCATCGTAGACATGCGTCCTCGGGGCCGCGGCCGGCAATACCTGGTTGATTGGGACGGGTATGATCCCGAGGAGCGCCGTTGGGTTCCCCGCTGTTTTATTTTGGATCCCTCCCTCATCACCGACTTTGAGAGGTCTTCTGCCTCCAACTCTGGTCGGCCGCCAGGAGGTGTCCGTTGAGGGGGGGTACTGTGAGGGTGTGTGTGTGTGCTTGCCTCACCTGTTTTCCATCCAAGGTTGCAGATTGGTGATCGTGCTCCTGCAGCTGGTGCCACTCAGCCTGATTGAGGAGCACTCAAAAGGAGAGTGCCAACCTGGAGCAGACGCCAGATGGGCGTCTGTTCCTCCCCGGCATACTGGGCTTCCTCCTCAAGGTATCTGGCTGAGCTCAATGTTCCCCACTGCCTGTCCACCCTCGCTCTGCTTCCTGGAGACAAGCACCCCAGAGTCGGTCCCTCTTATACGCACCAAGGATCACATCCTCCCCAATTCCTCCTCAGTGGAATCTGCACCAACGGCAAAGTAAGAATTCACAAACTTCTGTTTTTCCTCCTGCCAAGTTGAGTTCCTGTGTTGCTGGATCTTTCCAGAAAAGAGGAAAAAGAAATTACTTTTGCAAACTTTACCTACAGTCTCACTGAGTCGTTTGTGTGTCTGCACTAGAGTCCGAAAGGTAAAATCATGACAAGGCTGTCATGGGCTTTCGGGTCGTGTGTCCAACCAGGCTGGACTATGTTTTGTTTAATCGCATGTTATCATACATTTGGTCTTAACTCTGTTTGTTTTAAAGTTTCAAGTTCATAAACAATAATTTATCTCTGTTTGTCTGTTCTTAATAGACACTCTCTGTGTTGATATTTTAGTTTGGTAAAAGCAATTGATTGATGATGGATGATTTGGTAAGGTAAATTCTAAGTCATCTCCATGTCTTTATTTTATGGGTACTGTCTTATAGTAGACATTGTCATCATTATGTGGCTGCTTTATGCACTGTAAAAAGGAAATGAATCAGTGGACACCAGTGCAATTGCTACTACCTTTACAAATGTCTAGTTGTCAAATTGATGGACCTGAAAAAATAACAATGATTCTATGTGCTTGTGGAGCCTGAGTCCATAAAGTTTACAATATGCTTTTGAACAATGTAAGCCTATAACTAACTACAAAAGGTGTTCGACATGCAAGGCTAACAATTCATAATGGTATAGGGTGTTGCCAAATTTAGGGTGCAATTTGTGATAAAAGCAAAGGGGGGAATATTTTTCTTTAACTTTTTGTTCAAAAAAATAACAGGTTTGTGTATGCTGGCTGCAAGGCATCTGCACACATTTTTACCCTTTCAAAACTGACAAAAAACTGAAAAACCAAATGATGACATAAAAAATATTAAGATGATTCAATTCAAAGATAAGAATTGACTTGATTTATCCAGTCATAGTAGGTGAGAATATTTTTTTCCCTGTGGCAGCATCAGCAGCACCTTGTCCTCTCAGACCCACAGCTCTGTATATTTTTCTGTGGGGGAAAAAAGTCCACCTCTGGACCAGAGGAGCCCATTTGGAGTCAGGTGCAGAAATGTTCAGGTGTAAGAATCCGTACCCTCGGCTTAAACTGCACACGGATTTGGGGTGCTGCAGAAAAGTATAGACATTTGAGTCATTTTAGCCGGGAAATGTCTCCGACTTTATAAATTTACTTTTTTGTCCCCACCAATTAAAAAAACTGTATAAAGATTTTTGTAACAGTGCATCCACCAGTGTAATTGTCATATAATCACTATCAGAACTGAGTGGTATTCTATCTTATACACATTCTTTATATGTGAATCCTGCAGCATTCTTTGTAGAGATCAATTTACAATCAATAAAGACTCACATTCAACAGATAACTGATTAACTCATATCTTTAATGCAAAGTGTTTTAATTATTCTGCTCCATCAGTAGGGCTGCAACAAACGATTATTTGGATAATCAGTTAATCAGATGGGAACACGACTTTAATAATAGGTGCTATGAAAATGTTTTCTCTCTTTTCTTCACTTTATTTAACAACTGAAATTTATTAGAAAACAGTTCAATAGCTTGCAAAAGAACATGCTATCACCTCAAATGTCTTACAGCTTGAAATGTTAATAAACAATAAGTGAAATTTTTTTAAATGGCTATGCTTCATCGAAGTGGTGTAAGGACAAATACGTCATATTACCACGATAAAAAGAGGTATTTTTGTTGCTCAAAAGTAACCTGAGCTATTAGAAACACAACACATAAAATCTAAATCAAAAAATCACAACATGCTCCATTTCAGATATCCTACAGCTGTTTAAATTTCAAATAATAAAGATAAAAAATAGTTTTAAATGGCTTTGCTTTATCAAAGTTCTTTAATTTTTTAGGGGGATAAATCAACATAAAAACAAGTACCACAATAGATCTAAACACATTCTCCACCATCATGCATAACCAAATACATGATAACGTAATAATAGCCACTTTTATGAGACCTTTTATTTTGATTAGTGCGGCCGGCTAGGATGTGGCACATAATGCTTTTATTGCAAAGACAGGAAGCTGTTGTATTTGAGTGAGAAAACTTGACTGCTCTAAGTGAAGTGCGGGAGAGAGAAAAATAAAGCGACCCTCGAGTTCACGGCTGTCGTCCTTTCCTCCTGTTAAGCTTTTATAACGTCAGGGATCATCCTCACCAAACGCTCGGTTGCAATTGCTAAAACAGCAACAACTTCAATACTGTGGTTCAGTGTTGTTAACACATGTTGCTCGCTGTTTGTCTAGCCATGCATGATGAGCTGGAAGGAGAACAGAAATGCACCAAACTCTTACAGACTTCTCTTCCTGAGACGCTATGATTCAAACTTAAAAAGTAACAGTTTTTATTAACTTATGCAGAAACTGAGCTCTGCCCTTCTGATAACTCCGACCTGCTAAAGTTTATGATGCTGCATAATCACCGCTGTACTACAGTGTCATGCAAGGTCGGACTTGCAAATGTTGCAAGTAACAAAGTTCTTTGCATTATTCAAGAAAATGTACTCCAAACTTTGGAAGTTATTATTGGCATAGGTCTACTTGCTCATGCAATGCTCAACTGCAGCCTACAACCTTCATGACGAGTTGCTCGCGTTGACTTTTAAAGGTTAAGCAGAGAAAAAAAAGTATTTAATTGAGTTTTCAAGTTATTGTTTGCTGTAATCAGTTAATAAATTGGTTAAACTGGATCAAACCTCTATTTCTTTTATTTTGAGTGTGTGTTTGAATCATCGAAGAAGGGCTTATCCTTCAGACAAAATGTATCTGGTTTAACACATTGATAATTAGCAATAAACTGCTTTTGACAGTCATGTCTTACATACTTTTGTCAGTTTAAACTGGATTGTGCCCCATTTTCTTTGTTGATAATTTGAAGGAATAATTAAATTAATAATTTATGAATTATTAATTTAATATCCCCAATATAACCAGATAGACTATAACTCATCTTTTTCTTGCTAACATTATCCAACAGGTAATTTAGAAAAACGAGCAAAAGCATCTTGACTTGTCCTTTTTTTACACTGAAAACTGTAGTTTTTTGGTCATTTAGAAATAGTGATTAATTCACAGCTACCCTGTGATTAATTAAATCAGAATTTTTAAACATTTGACACTACTAAAAATGAAAAAAAATAAGACGGTTTTTGGACGAAGTTTGTATGATTTCCATTCTTTAAGCACTATGTGGAGCACCGTTTAAGCACTGATACCCATCCCTACTGGTGGCTCTTAAAAGAATGGGAGGCAGATCTTTTAGTTATCAGGCTCCTCTCTTGTGAAACCAGTTCCCACTTTTAGCCCATGCAGCAGACAACTTATTTTAAGGTAAGAATGATAATCTTCCTTTTTGATACAGTTTAATGTTAGAACAGCTTACAGTATCTTTAGTTATGTTGCTATATGGTTATACTGTTGGAGGAAAGACTGACTACTTTTCTCTACTCTGCTACTTTTCTCTTCTACAACTTCTATAGCTTCTACTGTACCCAGTGACTGAACGTCTTCTATTTGCTGTTATCAACTTTTTACTTTCTTTATATAGAAAGTACTTTAACAGGGAGTTTTTCCTCTTTTTTCACTGTCACTATATGCTTGTTCAGCATGAGGAATTACTGAAGCAATCTGATGGGATTCCTTAAATGGAAAACTTTTTAACTGATTGGAATGTTTGTATAACTGTATTAAATGACTTTTATTGTGCCTTGAGATGACTTCTGTTGTGAATTCATGCTATATACATAAACTGAATTGAAACTGAGTTGAATTTAAGGTGCTTTACATAAAAGCAGCAATAAAGCATAAAACACACATACATATGACACAATAAAAAAAAATACTCAATGGCAGCTCTATGCAGAAGGGCCAGAAATTTTGCTTGTCCACGGGAGCTAAATACTTATTTTCTGCACCATTTAACAAATAAATTATTTTAAAAAATCTTACCAACATGGTTCCCTAGATTTTTTTAACATTGGGAGAGAGATCTACATTACACATTCTGATTTATGTATGTTTTTTTATTTAGTCTCTATACTTTTAGAACGCAATAAAAAAGACAGAATTTTCTCTGTGAATGCTCTAGCATTCTCAGTTTCCTACAAAGAAGTGGGAGAGAACACAATTCCCCCTTAGGGAATGATAGTATTCCATTATTACAAGCTCCGTAGTTTGTGATGGCAATGACCCAGATCTACAGTGATTTGTCCCCCCACACGGAGATTTCCTTCACATGCAATGCAGAAAGCCATTGTAACATCCCTCCAAACCTGTTGGGATGTGACTCTTTGCTCCCACGCCTGTCAGCCGTCCTCAGGATTCAGCAGTTCAAGCTCAACGTGTTCTGGCATTGTCACCTCTTCCTTACTCATCTAAAAGATCCACCAGGATTTTCCTCAGTGTGCAAAGCTTCAACGGCTTCAGAGGAGTCAGACCACAGGAGAGAGGCTGCAGCGGTTAAATTATTTTTGAGAGCCTCATATAAATTATACACAGAATGAGCTACAATTGTTTTGACAAAAAAAGTTGGATTTTCTCTTCTTTAAGTGGCACAGTACTGTTTGTACAAGAGTTGATTTAATTGTTGAGTTTGCTTTGTCATCATAGGCAGTTTTTCCAACTTATCAACTTTGTTTCTAGTTTTAACGAGTATTTAGGCTCGTCTAGCCTCTTGTCTGAAAAAGCGACAAATCAAAAATATTTTTGACAGAATAGATACGTTTTCACCAACTAAGTGTGAAATGTAGCTACTTGGACTTTAGACCTTTACAAAGATGGCCTTTGGGATATGTTTTTATCCTCACTAAGGAAATGTCACAAATTCTGATACTTTGCCAGAACAGCAGAATCCAGAAATCACTCATGAAACAACCTGTCATCAAATATGACCTGCAGTTTTAGAGCTCTTTTTCAATTGAGGACCACATAGTACGGTCATGACAGATGACCGCTTGTACTGAGCCAGGTTCTGCCGGAGGTTTCCTCATATTAAAGGTGAGTTTTTCCTGTCCACTGTCACTACATGCTCAGTATGAGGGATTGCTGAGGAATTGCTGTAGTTGGAGTCTGCATGATCCGGGCACAACCTCACGTCGATGACTCACCGCAATCAGCTGGGTTTTCCTTACAAAGGAAACTTTTAACTGATTGGAATTTTTGTATAATTGTATTGAAATTACTTTTGTTGTAAAGTGTCCTGAGATTAAATTTTTTGTGAATTGGCGCTACATAAATAAAATAAAATTGAATTAAAAAATAAAACAGTGTTACAGCAGACACGATGTGCTAAGCACAGGGAAATTACCATCAGCACTGATAATATTGCTGCTATCAAGTAATACAACATCCTCTTCAGTCAGGAACGTGATCAAAAATACTAAATGATCCTTACAGAAAGATATTTCCTGCCCATAGCTATTACAGTCTGACAAAATGAGTATTTTATTGCAATAATAAAAATAATAAGCAGCAGTTTTTTGTTGTGAGCAGTAGCTCGGGCCGTAGAGAAAGTCATTTAGAGATAATCTAGACATTTTCATCAATTTATGAATACCCCATGATACCTAGGATAAAAGGTAAATAGCCCACATGTTGAAGAAAAACAGAAAATTGCTCTACTGTTGATGCAAATGGTAGGTTAAATTGCAAACTTTTACCAGAACAACCAAAAAAAAAAAAAAAAAGAAATAATAATAACTAGAAAATTTCAGGAAATTTAGAGAAGGGACTGCCACGGTGTGCGTGCTGAACAACAGCTAGCATGCTAATGCTAACTAGCAAGCTAATGCTAGCTAACATGTTGGCATTACTATCGACTTCATCAGGACCAAAATATAGTTGAAACGCTAAAATTAGCTAAAATGCTAACAACAGTTAGCATGCTAATGCTAAGATGTTGGCATTACTATAATCCCATTCAGTACAAAAATATAGTCAAAAAGGTAAAACTAGCTAAAATGCTAACCAGAGCTAGCATGCTAATGTTAACTAGTATGCTAATGCTAGCTAACATGTTGGCATTACTATTAACCTGATCAGGACCAAAATATAGTCAAAAAGCTAAAATTAGCTAAAATGCTAACAACAGCTAACATGCTAATGCTAACTAGCATGCTAATGCTAGCTAACATGTTGTCATTAGTATTAATAGGATTAGTATGAAAATATACTGAGAAAGCTGAAATCAACTAAAATGCATACAAGTGCCATGTAGTACTGTGTATAACAATAGGGATTTTGGTTCCAGCTTTCAACCGAGAAAAAAAAAAATGTTGCTCCTCCTGAGATTTGAACCCACTACCTCTTGCATGCTAGACCTGTTACTTAACAATTACACTACAAGATCAGTACTTACACCCCTGAGTTTCAGCCAATATCATCTGTTGTCTCGTCTCCAAGTTCAGCTTTCAACAAAGAAAAACAATTTGCTCCATCTGAGTTTCAAACCCACTACCTTTTGCATGCCAACCCTGTTCCTTATCCATTACACCACCTCATCAGTACATACACGATTGAGTTTTAGGCGATATGTTCTGTTGTCTCGTCTCCAAGTTCAGTGTGTAAAACAGCTGCGAACGAACCATTCCCATTCGAAAACTGTAGGAGCTATCGGGAAAATTCTTGGAGAGTTGAGGAGATTTATCCTTTGTGTTCAATTATTTCAAAGCACACCTCTCTATCTTATTCACAGATGAAAGGGTAGAGGCAGACAGGGGGGCTGAGAAAGACAGAAAGACAGAGACATGGTCAGAAAGACAAAGACAGATGGACTGACACATGGACCCTTTTGTAGTACCTATCTATAGAACTACACAGCATTACCTGTGTGTGAGTGGGCTTTAATAGGCCTTCAATGACTGTGGGATGACCTTTAGTGTCCTCTGATCAAAGGTGCTCCGTTTCCCCAGCAACAAGTGTGAGTGAAAACTGCAGCAGGTAAAGACACTTTAGATGATTAACAGCTTCAATTTCAACTAATTCTTCCAAAAAGTGCTCCGAACAAATCGTTCCCATTCGAAAACCATACAAGGTATCGGAAAAATTCTTGAAGTGTGAGCGAGATTTATCATTTCTCTTCGTTCATGCCAAAGCAGAAGTCTCTACCTTATTCACAGTCCGAGAGGGAACGAGAGAAATATGACTAAGAACATCTCTCTGTTACACAAAATCCTGAGAAGCCACAATGATAATGTATAGGAGAAAAGTCCTAAAACTGGGTTCCACTTTGAGCGATCTAGAGCTTGCTGAGAGAAAACCGTGCGGCATAGGGAAATTTTGAAATGATCCTGAGAATCACAAAGGGTGGCTCTATTTAATGACCGAAAATCATGTCACTAGTGCGAAATATGTGACCGTGACGTCGAGTTAAATTTTTATGAGGACCTTCCAAAAGTTCATCACTCCACACTCTGCTTAACGAGCAGTTACACTCTAGAAATGTCGATTTGGGGCAAACTTTGGGTCGAACAAATTCAAATTGTGACAAAACCGTAACAGCTATCGACATGCGGTCTTCAATGCTGAACACATCACGGGCGTGGCTACAATCTGGATTTTGAATGGTGTTGCTATGTTATTGTATGGTGACACAGTAAATCCTCAAAAATAGGGGATTTTTTGTGAATTTTGAGTCCTTTTTCCATTCATTTCCTATGGGCATTTTTGGCGTCTTTGATCGTTAATTACGTTGCCATGGTTACTCCAATCGGCAATAAAAGTAATAGCCCACATCGCATGATCGAGCCGGTCGTTTCGATGTATATATTGTGGGGGTACACGCTACAGTACGACCCGCATTAATGTCCGTGGAAGAATTAATAAATAAAGAGGCCCGTTTAGAAGTGACTGCCCATGCAATTGCATGGAGGCAGTGCAATACATTGCTTTGCAATGGATTTGCACTGCCTCCATGCATTGCATTGGGCCGTCCCTTAATAATATAGGAGCATATACACATATAATTTCAGAGAGAATAATTTGTTACTTATACACTTGTTTTCAAAACTATTGGATCATCTAAAGCTTCATCCTGTTGATCCATTGAGTTAATGCTACACAGAAAAAAAAAACTATAGCCTACATAAATTACAAACACAGTGTAACTGTTCATCAAACAGGAACCTATTTATTTTTTGTGATGAGGAGAACAATAACCAGGAACAGGAGTTGCATTTTGTTTACTTTATAATTATCTATCAGACTCCCCTGCAGTGACTGAAGTGTGGTATAGGTCCCTCCAAACGCTGCTGTAGATGGCTGTGGATTCTTGATGAACTGACCTTCCCAAAACTAAAACAACAGAGATACTTTTACCGCTCCAATCGTAATGTGCATACGTTTACAAATGAAAGTCAATCATATATACACGTTTTCAGATTAGCGACATAGTTCTACAAAGTTTAGATACTCCAGTAAAATTAGAACTTTTTTTTTCTCATAATCCCAACAAATTAGCTAAACAATGCTCAGCTGTGAGCACGACAGACAGGTAGCCTAAAACATGTTCCTACTGCGGACGAAGTACACAAACCCTCGCTTTGACGCGTCCACTCTTTTTCCCCCACGTATTTAGTAAAGATTTCTTACCTTTCAAGCAAACATGACGCCAGCTGCAGGTCTTTTCTCATACCGAGAAATTCAGCGTTCTCCTCTCAAACGCCGCCCGCACCGATGTTTACTCTGGCTCTTTCCCTACATCGTTCCGACTCGTGTTTCTCCCTCTTTGTAGCGCTGGAATAAACTCTTGGTTATCTTGGGCTGGACTCCGCTGGAGTGTTGGTGGTGCTTGAAGCAGCTCTCTTCTTGTTCTCGGCAGAATCCATGCTTCTAACGCTATGCCTGCTACAGCTTTAGCTGCAGGAAGCGATAGAACGTGAACGCGCATGACGTTGTCACACATTAGGAGGCGCAGAGGGAGCGCTACTTTTTCGACCCGAACAGTGACAAAAAATAATTAATAAAGTTATTTTACAGGCATATAGAAGCAACCACAGTGAAAGCCCAGGGGTCTTTTTTGACCACGACATTGCTGAATTATGTATGAGGAAGAAATTTTGCAGCTCTATACATTTATTTGCTGTTAAACTTCCTTAGAGTCCCTTTAATTAACTGTTTTATAAAAGGCCTTTATATATTTTTAAGAGAAGGAAAGACAGGAGTAGTAGGTAATGTGGCAAAGCCGCCTTGTGGTAATATTATGCATTACAGCTAGATTAAAAAACATGTAAAGTTCAAACAATTTTTCCTTTGAACTCGTTGAAATCCCATGCTGTAATAACAAATCAAAGTTTTGAGAATCAGTGCCAATCTGTGATTAAAACGATATCTAGGCTCAGTGTTCTGCCCAAGCCCAGTATGATATATCATCCAGCTCCACAATGTTGAGCACCAATCAACATAAATGTTTGAACTTTTTTAAATTATGAATTAAATATTTATTTCGGTCAACAACAACAGATTATCTTTTTTACATAAAAGCACTCAAACAGCAACCGAAAAAGGAATAGGCTGAAGCCTTGTAGCTTATAATTATCCTATCCTTTACCCCCACAGGAATAATCAAATCCTAAACCAATAAAAATAAATAGCACTGATAAATAAGTTATATAACAGTTTGAAAAGACATCAACGATACATCAAGAAGTTAAATCAACAGAAAGTTATTCATCAAACCAAGTTTCTATAACCTTGGATGATATTTTTTTGTTTTTACATTTTTAATAAAGTTGTACCAAGGAATGTCATTTTTATATTAGTCTATCAGGAAATCTTGTTTCAGATAGTCATCAGTTGTGTTTTTTTATGCAACTTAAGATGAAGTTCTTCAAGTTTACTCTTTGTTCAGTTAAGTTCTTCAACTTACTTTTGGCTATTTTATTACTCCAACTAATTCCCCCATGCACTTCTGCAGCCTAGGTAGACATTACTGTATCTTCTGAATCATTTATCAACTGAAATCAGTCATCACTCATCTGGCCAGACAACAGTTTCAGTATATTATTGTTTAGGTTTGGATAGTCTCTGTGACTTGTATGCTTAGTTTCCTGTTTTTCTCTTTAAAAAAAGTGGTCCATTGTGCAGTGCTTTGTTGCTGTAGCCCATCTGCCTGAAGATTCAACATAGTAATTGTCTAGAGATGGTACTCCATATTCCTGGGTTAGGACAAGTAGTTTAGTAATTCGGTGGCAGCAGATTTAACTTTCACTTTGCTAGAAAATATACTCTGGTCAACCATTGGAAAATGAGGCTATTACAGTTGGTGCTAAACTTGGTACATTGCGGCCTATATGTTTTAATGAGGCAGTTGTAACCGTGACAGGGAACATGAAACTTTACTTATTTCACATCGAAGTGCATCAACTATGCATTACAGTGTGTTTTTACCAGGTTTATCTGAATCAGCTGACTGTGTGTCTGTTGAAAAGTGTACTTCCTGTGGTGTCCTAGCTTTTGCCTAGCACTCTCTGAGGTCAAATAAGGAGCAAACCTTCCACACTGCAAACAGAAGAATCATACCCACAGGGATGCAGAGACATGCGCGTACACACAGACAAACACAAGCTTGAACACAAATGCTATTATAAATTCTGACTGGTCGTGCTGTCAGGATACATCTTCATATCTGCAATAAAGGCAGCATCATCTTCCATATAGTCACTGCCAGTCAATTTAAACAGAATGGCAGGGTGCATGCATATTTACTTATTCCACTCATGAAATGATCCATATTTATGTTGTTTAATAAAGTAATGGACAATTTATTTATCCGGTTCATCTATAACTATCATTGTAAACATACTGGACACACAGTGAGAGGTCACATATCATCACCACGAACAGTTGTGCAAATGATAACACAGCCTAGACAGACACCACCACTGGCAGGCATGGTGTTGCCCAACATCTTCACATAGAAAACACACACACACACACATGCACAATTTATTGCAAGCGAGGAGCAGACATCATGGGACCTGACGTGGGCCGGTGGTTTTCATAGGATTGGCCGTCACATGCACTCTGGTTGTCTTGACAACGGCTGTCCCTGCAGGACAGTAGCAGCCTGAGCTCTGCATGGAACCGAGCTGTGACACTGATGGGGGAGCTGGAAACTTTTTAAGCCTCCGTGAGGATTTCACTCCATGAAATTCACTTAGATTTGTGTCCTTGCTCTCCCTCTCTTTTAAATATGGAAGGTAATTGCATGAACTACTAAATCATAAAATGAATCAGACCTTATATATTTGATTTGTGTCACATTACATAGGGCAGTAAATACAATGTTTCAAAAAAGATTTATTCAAATTTTGTCTCAATACAAAGAAAACCTTAAATATATTTTATTTGGCTTTTATCTGATGGAACTGTGAGGAGGATTAGGTCCAGTCAGAGGCGGACTCAGACAGAAATTCAGCTGGGAATTTGATAACATCCCAGACCACCACCACACAATTCAAACTGCCAAGGTTGGGTGCTACTTATGTAAGAGTGTAAAATAATAAAACAAAGGCTACACATGGACCCATACACAACTTTTTCTGTTTCTTTCCCCTACAAAATAAATATTTCTACTCTGCTGCAATTAACTGTACTCAAATACTATTTCTTCTACCACTTCACCATTAAATGTACTGCCTGCACATTTAACAATGTATTAGGTGAAATAAAATAGGCTACACAATAATTCACCTAAACTTGAGATTCATTCATTTTAAACAAACAAGCACTAGAATTGTTATACATTTGTTTATAAAAATTAATTGTGGGCTTCACAGTTGTGTGGACAACACAGTTGGTAGCCCTGCTGCCTTGCAGCAAGAAGCTCATGGGTTTGAATCCTCACCAGGGATCTTTCTGCATGAAGTTTGCATGCTCTCCCTGGGCATGCAACGGTTCCTCCAGGTACTCTGAAAGTCCAAAAACATGACAGTTATGCATCTTTTCCACTATGGTCGCTTTAGACCTGAATGGTACGGAACGGTACGGTCTAGAACAGGTAAGTTGTGTTTCTATTACCATCTGAAAAGAACGGTAGAGGGTGAGGATATTGAATTCAATTCAATTCACTGTTATTTATATAGCGCCAATTCACAACAAATGTCATCTCATGGCACTTTACAACAAAAGTCATTTCAAAACAATTATACAAACATCCCAAACAGTTAAAAGTTTTCTATGTAAGGAATCCCAGCAGATTGCGATGAGTCATCGATGTGAGGTTGTGCCTTGATCATGTAGACTCCGACCACAGCTATCCCTCAGCAATCCCTCATACTGAGCAAGCATGTAGCGACAGTGGAGAGGAAAAACTCCCCTTTAACAGGAAGAAACCTCAGGCAGGACCTGGCTAAGTACAAGCAGTCATCTGCCATGACTGTCTGGGGCTCTGAGCAGACAGAAGAGACAGCATGTAGGATGCTCTTTGACTTGGGCAGGCATAACTTAACAAAAGCAAAAAACAGTCACAAAGTTATCGTAACAACACAGCTCCTCTCAAAAGTTAAAAGACTTTTGACTCACCTCACATCTCTCAGACATCGATCTGTTCATGCCTCCAGCTCCTGACCTGTGATCTTTATACCAGTACTGATCTAACAAGTGAACATCCAGTCTGTTGAGACTCCAAATCTGCTTCCTTGCACCCGATCCAGCTCTCTGATCCCTGCAGAGGCACCCTGCCTCTCTGCTGCTATACCTGCTTCAGCTTAGACAAAACCAAAACCCTCTATAAATAGTATAAAATAGTTTGAAAAACACTTTTTTTTCCTTTTCTTTTTATGGAGCTACTTAAGCAAAGAAAAATAAAACCTTCTCTGACACTTTGAATATTTCCAATTTTATGGAGAACATTTCAAATGTTGGTGCTGTTACTGTTATTACAATCTGAGACACCACTTCAAAGCAACTCCAGGCCAATCAGTGGCGACCGCTGATGGGTAGGAGTGAGAGGCATTAAATTAAAAGATCTGCCTCCTATTTTACTTTTACAAATCCAGAGAACCAGCACTACACCTGCAGTCTGACATTCAGTTTTCCTTTTATTGGGGCAATGATAGGATCAATTCTAATGAATGCTTAACAGACTTAATTGTGTCTTGCGTATAGGGGGTAAATAACAGTAATAGTATGCAGAATAGGTAGCGTTATTGATAGTTGTGTTTCTGAAGTAAGAATACTTGTGTGTGTAATGCTTCTTCTCCATTTTGCTGCAACTTGCCCTATTATAGGTGACATTGCTGCCTCAGTGTGCGATTCTCCAGCTTGGATAATGAAGCCACAGGGGAAGTACATTCAGAGGAGGGTTAAGTCATTTCTCTCCCTCTCTGTTTTACAGACACACACACACACACAAACAAATGCGAATACAGTCTGCAATTGATGTTACATCACTTGACCTCTGACCTCAATCTAGACCATGGAGAAGTACCATGACCCTCAGGTGCAGCCTCGACAACAACCTGCAAATAGGGAAGATAAAGGAGCATTTCCGAAATGAATGGCTTTTCGTTTAGTTTAGTCTTGTATTATTTCTTTTCTGACAGTTTTTCTCATTCTATGAGAGCTCATTTGATTGTTTTGTGCTCTCCCTGCATGGTGGAGGATCATCCTTATACAGTGGTTAATTGAACTTTGAAAAGTTAAATTGTCTTTTGGTTGACAAACTGTACTAGACTATAATAATATAATATAATATAATAAAATATATTATAATAATGATGATTTTTACAGATTTTCAGTAGCAAATGTTGTATATCCCCTGCAGAAATAGCTGTAGCATTTTCCCTAAAAGTGTGTACTGAGTGACTAAGTGTCTATGTGTGTGTATGCATGAATTGAACTGCCATATATGCCATAAAAAATGCTTCCATCTCACTCACACCAATAAAAACATGCATACACTACTAGTGCATTCTCTCACATACTAAAAATTAATAAAATCACGCATAAAATTTCTCCCACACATACCAAACAGGATGAACAGACATGCTCTTAGGGTCATACATATGTGCAGGGTAATAAATAGTGCAAACAGAGACGTATATATGTGTATGTTTTATTATACTAGCATAAATGAGAGACTAATACTCCTAAAGACACATAACATCAAAGCAGGCTGTGATAAATATTTATTTGCTGTTTATTTAATAGAATGGTGAAGGCTCTCTGAGCGCATAAAGAGGGTGACATGAGGCTTAAGTTGGCTTCCAATTGTACTTTGACTTGTGAAATGGCTAAAGTATGGGTCCACCTATTTTTTCACTGAACTAAGCAGCTTTAATCAAAAAATAAAATACTCAGATTCCTCAAAGCTGAACTAGCTTATGAAACACTAATAGCATAGTAGAGTTTGTAAAACCCAGTTTGGGATTTGTGAAACTTTTACTTGATTTGTGAGAGTTTAAAGGGACACACTAGAACTGCTCCGTACTACTGTAGAACTGGTCCAACTCAGGAACACATGGTTAGGGTTATCATTATGCTGTATTGCATTATATTAAACAAATGCCTAAATCCTGAGTTATACGTTTCTGAAAAAACATGAAAATGTTGATACACAATATTCTTAATTTTTAAAGTCAATTAAAGGTTTCTCAAACCAATTTACTTAACACACTTTCTGCTTCAACTTCAGTATCTTAAGCTTAATTTTATGTTTATTTCTGCTCAGCAATAACACATTTTCCCTGCAATAATGGGCAAGATAAATATAGAGCTCCCCTCCCAAATCCCATGCGCAATGACTTTATAGCAGAAGTACTTAAAAAAGAAATTATGCAATTACAAATATTGGATTTAAGAAAAATTAGTCGTTAACTTCTCAGATATGCAATACATGTATGTAATGCATTGCTACTACTGAAAAATTTGATAGCAAATACAAATGTTACAGCATTCACCCATAAATTACGCAGACACTCTGTGTGCACCGTGGATAACATGAATAAAGTAACATAGTGACATCACAAGAAAAGTAGCTTACTTCCATCCTGACGCAGCAGAACACTTTAGAAAATGTTAGCATAATACATAATGAGTATGATGACAGATATTTTATATTCATGGAGGGACATAATGTGCCAAGTAAAGTTCTTAAATAGCACACATTTAGACTCATGCAACTCGTATTTTTTGAGAAGCCAACATACATGGCAGGATAGGAAAACTTTGACAGCAGCTGAGGAAGAACCCTCACTCCCCAAACATGCACAAACACATTTTCACATTTTAGTAAAAAATAGCATCCGACCCTGTCAAATGTTGTATGACACATATGGAAGCCTGAGTGTTCAAGAAACAATGCACACTCAAAAATGTGCACTCTAACAGCAATAAGAGTTATAATAAGCTGGTGCTTTGGCCTATTTTTTGTCCAGACCTATTTTTGACATTTGGTGTCTTATATCATTGACAGCCCCCTACCCCCAGATGCACCCACAGCTGAATCATCACTCTGCATATATTTTCTAGTTGCATCTCTACTCATTATTAGGACTTTATTAAGCCATTTGGTTTTAGTGTAGGATACTGTATTTCATCCTGCCATTCAGCCTGCCTGTTTTCTTTCATGTCTCTGGTAAATTACAAAAAAATTCTTTAGGATTTCTCTGTTTAGATTCCTCTCTGTGAATCCCATACCTTTTTCTCTTTTTTTTTTGCAAATATATCTGCCCAGTCATTCTCTATTTATAGAAAAGTTATTAAACTGTTTTCTTATAAAAGCAAAACCAAATCTCATGATGTGTTTAATCTTTTAAGCTTTAGTACTTGTACATTATGGAAACAAGAGATTGGAAAATTCTGAATTATTTATTTGGTCACAATTACAAGAAGCATGTTAAAGCTTCAAACTGGGGCTTTCATACCAAAGAACACTGAACAAAGAGTAAAACAAGGCGATAACATTATCCTCTGGGTTTACCTTACTTTCAGTGGTACTGGTGTTGATTGTTATATAAAGTTAATGATTTATCAATCGTAAGTTGCTTTCCTTAGTCATTCAACAACATAAAGAATCTGGAAATATTGTCTATTTCTTTATATTGATTGTTTTTAGTTTTTACCTGTATGAAATATGCAAAATATCAGTTGATTGCTACCTCACAGAATTATAAAAAGAAAGGAAGATTGGTCATTGAGTGGAATCCAGCTGAAATTTAAAACACCAGCAAGTTTTCCCCAAAGCAGCTTGAATTCTTATACCTTTCAACTTGACAACTCATGGTGTCATGACAACAAGTACCCCTGGTTTAAAGCAAACATGACATGTTTACATTTGTGATGTTAAAAAGAAGGGCTTTGTACTGGGATCTCTCCCACACAAACATTTAGCTTGCAGATAGTGTCAAATGGCTGTTGTGGAAACTTGATGACTCTGTGAGACACCTCCCTTCATTGCAGTTATCCAGCGATAAGCTTTGGAAGGTATTTTCTAATCATCCCTTTATATTCCGGTGACAGTGTATGATGGCAAGACAAATATTCGTTCTTGTACAACCTTTTGATGATTGGCTAAAAACAATGGGCCTCTTTATTATAACAAATTTATACCCTAAGGGTTTGGGGAACTATGATTCACTTTTTTCAAGTGTGAGATTATGCAACTGCCATAATGAATTTAGCATAGATATTTTTACATATCTTTCCTATATGTGCGTAAATTCATCATTGCTGGTGTAGCACATCAAAGTATGATATGAATAACTTTTGATATTTAGTAAATTTTCACAGGGGCTTTTTTTTTTAACAATACAATACTTTATTTTGTAATGCAGACTTTGTTTGGATCTTGTGTTTTTGCTGTATTTATTTTCCTACCTTATCTGCAGCGGATATAGCTCATTGGCGGCAGGTGCAGCTCATCAGGGCTCATCTCCTCCAGCATAAAAGAGGAACAGGAGTTGCAGACTGACGCCAGACTGTTCTCGCTACAAGCGTGGTAAACGCGGCTAAAAAATTTTTTTTTTTCTGCTTGAAGATTTTTTATGAGTATCTGTACTTACCTGAGTTCCATCGCAGATCCTGATCCAGAAACTCCTCCGTCCTCTTGGGTTTCCTCTCGTAACCTCCTTTCCTCTGGAAGGATAATCTGGAAATCACTTACCTGCTCCTCTGGAATCACTCCTGGTCAGCTTCTGCTCCGTCACCTCTGCTGGTCTGTCTGTCCTCTATCCGCCTGCCCGTCCGCCCGCTCCATCTGCAACAAACACAACAATAACTCAGTCAACCTTCAAACCATCTCTGTACAGGATTCCACTTACCTCTTCCATGATCCCAAAGCATCCATCCTCCTGTGAGTAAAACCACCCATTTTCAAACTCTCCGTTCCATCTGCCTCCTTGGTTTCGCCACTGGAAATTTCCCAGAGACGATTTAATATTGAACAATCTGTCAATAAACACTGTTTTATTATACTCACTACATGCCTGGTTTTCTAAATTTTAATGCTGCCTTCTGAGACCAAAAATCCTACAAACATGACAGAGCCAAAATCGAAGGACTGCCACTGATCGGATTTTTTAATATCTTGCTTTATAGACCTTGTAATAATAAACAAAAGAAGAAATCACAAATTTGAAATATGCCTACAGTTTGTACAATATACTGCAATAGTGCAATTTGTGTGATCAACAGACCTCCCTCTCTTATTCATGCTTTACTGTGTCAGGTGTCCATGAAGAGGTTAATTTTCCACTTCAGTAACAAGCTCAACTCATGACAGACCATCTCTCAGGGGCTTTTCCGCCCCCAGCCCCCCATGCCCTCTAGGCTTTATTTAGTATTTAACATTAGAGAAAAGTACAGTGATTAAAGTGAAGTCACAGTGGATTTGATTAAAACAGACACAGAGTGGACCTGACTCGAGGGTCTATTTATTTTATTTTATTTATTTTTTTTCTTCCCTATACTGATTAATTAGGATATTTCTCATCTTACTCCTGAGGCCACGACATAATGCAGCGTCAAACTACAACCCACAGAAGTGAGCTTGCTGAACTATTTTGAGTGTCTAAAGTGTGGCTTTAATGCAAAGCTGAACAGATGAAAGATGATCAATATCAAAGGGGTGGAGGCGTGAACATTGGCAGGACTCCAGACTCAGTGAGAGGGTGAAAAGTTCTTAAAAGTACAACGGTGCAATAATGGAAGCCAAAGTAAACCAAAAGCATTTGCATGCTACTTTAAATTCCAGAAAAAAACTGTCTTTATCACCCGTTTTATACAGAAGATTCTTTTTGAAGTGTGTTTTATGGTGAGCTATTTTTATAAACTTTGCACTGCTAAAATGTTCTGCGATATTGTAGAACATGTACAGTAGTGACAACCTTATGCTACGGATGATTGCTTCTAATTTTAATATTTTTACTGCGAACATAAGCTCACCCTAAGTGCTGTAACCTAAAGGGACTTTCTGAAGCTGCATTTTGAAATCCACAGCTATATAGTTTCTGGCATCAAATTTGGATAACTCTGATGTATTATAATCTAACAATGGCTCTGAAAGGTAAAATGTATCAATCTACTCATAAAAGATCTGTGCCACTCCCAGAGAATAATGTTTTGTAGCTAATGCACTGAAATAAGTAATTAGAAAATGAGTTTAAGAAAGTCTTTAATTATTGTAAGGAAATCGGACTCAAATGCACCAATAGAAGGTCACATAAGAAGGCTCAGCCTTTTTCAACATTCATTATGACTTAGTAGGTAGAATACATACACTCAACAAAAATATAAACGCAACACATTTGCTTCTGCTCCCATTTTTCATGAGTTTGAATTAAAGATCTAAAATTCATTCCAGATATACAATATTACCATTTCTCTCAAACATTGTTCACAAATCAGTCTAAATGTGTTAGTGAGCACTTCTGCTTTGCTGAAATAATACATCCCACCTCACAGGTGTGCCACATCAAGATGCTGATCTGACATTATGATTAGTGCACAGGTGTACCCTTTACTGCCCACAATAAAAGGCCACCCTGGAATGTGCAGTTTTGTCTCACAGCAAAATGCCACAGATGCCACAAGCATTGAGGGATCGTGCAACTGGCATGCTGACAGCAGGAATGTCAACCAGATCTGTTGCTCGTGCATTGAATGTTCATTTCTCCACCACAAGCCGTCTCCAAAGGCGTTTCAGAGAATATGGCAGTAAATCCAACCGAACTCACAACCGCAGACCAGATGTAACCACACCAGCCCAGGACCTCCACATCCAGCAAGTACACCTCCAAGATCGTCTGAGACCAGCCACTCAGACAGCTGCTGAAACAATTGGTTTGCATAACCAAACAATTTCTGCACAAACTGTCAGAAACCGTCTCAGGGAAGCTCAACTGCCTGCTCGTCATCCTCATCGGGGTCTTGACCTGACTCCAGCTCGTCGCCGTAACAGGCTTGAGTAGGCAAATGCTCACATTTGATGGCATCTGGCACGTTGGAGAGGTGTTCTCTTCACGGATGAATCTCGGTTTACATTGTTCAGGGCAGATGGCAGACAGCGTGTGTGGCGTTGTGTGGGTGAGCGCTTTGCTGATGTCAATGTTGTGGATCGAGTGGTACATGATGGTGGTGGGGTTATGGTATGGGCAGGCATCTGTTATGGACGAAGAACACAGGTGCATTTTATTGATGGCATTTTGAATGCACAGAGATACTGTGATGAGATCCTAAGGCCCATTGTTGTGCCATACATCCATGAACATCACCTCATGTTTCAGCAAGATAATGCACGGCCCCATGTTGCAAGGATCTGTACACAATTCTTGGAAGCTGAAATGTCCCAGTTCTTGCATGGCCAGCATACTCACCGGACATGTCACCCATTGAGCATGTTTGGGATGTGCTTGACCGGTGTATACGACAGCGTGTACCAGTTCCCACTAATATCCAACAACTTCGCACAGCCAGTAGAGAGGAGTGGACCAACATTCCATAGGCCACAATTTACAATCTGATAAACTCTATGCGAAGAAGATGTGTTGCACTGCATTAGGCAAATGGTGGTCACACCAGATACTGACTGGTTCTGAGTCCCCAGACCCCAAAAAAGCAAATAACTGCACATTCCAGGGTGGCCTTTTATTGTGGGCAGTATAAGGTACACCTGTGCACTAATCATGATGTCAGATCAGCATCTTGATGTGGCACACCTGTGAGGTGGGATGTATTATTTCAGCAAACCAGAAGTGCTCACTAACACACATTTAGACTGATTTGTGAACAATGTTTGAGAGAAATGGTAATATTGTGTGTCAGGAATGAATTTTAGATCTTTAAGTCCATCTCATGAAAAATGGGAGCAGAAACAAAGGTGTTGCGTTTATATTTTTGTTGAGTGTATATCTAGAATCTATTCTGTTTTACTGAGCATTTCAAACCCTCTTCAAAATTAAGCTGAATCATTTGGTATCAACAATATTATTTTTTAAGCATGTTAAATTGTGTTTGTAGAGTGTAGTGTGACAACAGTGGAACCTTCACATTACTGCAATTAAAAAACAGAACAATCAATTGACACAAAAAATGTCACTTCCGGTCTTTGGATAACAGCTAAAATATTAAAGAAATAAACATTTTCCACTCCAAAATCCACAACAGGTCAAAGTCAATGACTGGCAGATCAAAACGTTGACGGAGATACATCTATAGTTCTAATGTACTTCACTTTAGAACATCTGTGCAAATTCTGTGAGTTGTGCTGCTCAAACTCCTATCAAAGACTCCTGCTCTTTGTCTTCCTCCCCTTTTTTGCTTCTTTTATGGTTACCTGATTTCCTTTTCTTAGCAAGAACATGAGATTGTCCTGTCTCCTGGATTTCTGATGGATAACTCCAAACTCAATTGAACTAGGTGCAGGTGTGGACAAAGGTAACTGTATGTATTTCTGAGGGAATGTAAGGGCAAAGAGAACATCTGTGTTAGTTGCAAACTCAGCCAAGGAGGATAATTGTTATAACATTAATTAGATTTCCAAAAAATGAAATTCAAAATACTCTTTTCATTTGTTGCTCTAGATCTTACCTGAACCTTTTTCCCCTCGAATCTGATGGCCCAGAACACATTTTACAGTCCACTATCCTAAAGACACACACTAGAACCCTGCTCTTCCAATCTGCAAGTGTTATAGTCTCCATGCATACCAAAGAAACTTATCAGCCATGATAGCCCAACACTGACATTTTGGGAGGTTTTGAGTGTGCTAAATGCACACACCCAGTGGCGGACTGGGACTAAAAGACAGCCATGGACTTTGACTCGGCCCAGCCCACAACAGAAAACTCATCCGCAACAGACACGGGTCTCAAAATACTTAAATCTTAATCCATGATATTTTACCTTCCAAGTTATAGCATTATCACTGATGTTGACTAAAATATATGTTAAAAGCATAGTGTAGAATACTCACTGAGAAATATCAATGCTCTCTTTAAATGTCTCTCTGCTGAACAATATACCGGTGAGGTGACTACCTAAAACACACAAAATAAATGGCATGGGTTATGATCTATCCAAAAGTAGAGGCTGTGATTATACAGTTAACTTAAATACACACAAAAATAAACAACATTCTAAATGTCACTTTGCTGAATAATATGCAGGTGAGGTGACTACATAAAACACAAAAAAAAAATGGTATGAGCTGCTAAATGGTACTAACCTAACCCGTAAAATACTTGGTTTTAGTCAAAAGCTTCTTAAATTAAGTGAAATATCTGCAAATGAAACAAGACAAATTGTACTCTGTGAAAATTCTACAAACTAAGACATACATACTCAAAATAAGATTAATAAACTAACATCTTCTGCTCTTGCTTAGTACATAAGTCTCAAAACAAGATTAAACATATGTTTTAGATGGAAACAAGATGCTTTGAATTGATTAGATGGACAGTTTTTGCAGTGTCCACAAAAACTGTTTAATTACTTTTATAAAATATTTCTTCTGCATTCATGTTGATGCATGTTTATATTGTGTTTTATAGCTAACCAACCGTTAAAAGTGCAATAGTTTTGTTGCATTTATTTGGGTATAGTTAAAAATGTAGCAACCTGAAATAACATTTGCTAACGTCAGATTACCTAGCAAGTAACCCTAATTATCCTCCTATACTTACGTGCCCTGCACTTGTCTGGGGAACTTCCACCTACCTGTATGGCAAGCCGATTGAGCATTTATACTTATATCTTTACGTCAAGCATCAATGTCATGAACATGCAAGTCATTTCTGTTCAATAGTTAACTAGTGAACCATGTTTGTGTGAACTAACTGACTAGTGACAGCCAAAATGTCCACTAGTTTACTAGTTCATATGTTTCATATCTTACTAGTTAACTACTATTGCTCAGCATGGTCACTTTTGTAACTAGTGCACATTGAAACATAGTTAACTATTTAAAAAGACCTTTATATTTTACTAGTCAACTAGTAAGGTACAAAAAAGTGTACCTTACCTAGTTAACTAGTGAAGCCAAAATGTGTTCACTAGTTAACTAGTGTGCATATTTTTGGCATATTTTGACTAGTTAACTGGTTCACACAAACATGGTTCACAAGTTAACTAGTGGACAGAAATGGCTTGCAAGGCTTTCATGACAATTATGCCTGATTTCATGACAATTATGCCTGATATCAAGATATCAGAATAAATGCTCATTCGGCTTGCCATATTCCTGTGTCTCTGCCCCTCGCCCACCACTTCACGCACCTCTGAAATAACATACACAGAGCAAGTTTGATAATAAACAAGAGAAGTTAACACTGAAAATTGTTTTATAAGACCTAGCTTGGTGACCTCATGCTGACTGAGCAAATAACAGAGTAATTTAAAATGGTCAGTCTCCAATTAAGTTGATTGCCCACACTTAAATTTGCAGACTTTATTGGGACATTGGTCCGAGGAGCAATGTTATAATAGTACAGCAGATAATAGCGTGATGCTAAAAGCTAGACTTGGGATCAAAAGCCAAATAAAAAGGGGAAAACAAAATTTTCTAGAAATGCAAATTGAAAGAAAATTAACTTTGTGAAAAACTCATCAAATACTGTGTAAGCTGTGTTTGCCACATGCTGTTGTGTCAGAACCTGCAGGCTACAAGTGGGCAATCAGTGTTATGTACCAAATCTACAACTCAGAAAAAAATGTTTGCTTTCATATATATATATATATATATATATATATATATATATATAAGGCAAGACAACCAATTAGAATGAAATACCAGAACGAGAGCGAGAGACAGGAATAAGTGTCAGAGGGAAAGAAAGAGGGGCTAAATAGTGAAACTAATGGGTGTAAGGTAGGAGGATGTATGTGGCTATGTGTATGCCATCTTGTATAAGCAACACTAAAGCAAGTAATTAGGTCTCAGAAAACCCCTCATTATAAAAGGATCTTGCATCAATAAAAGCAGAGGTCTGCCACAAAGTGTCATAGAGTAGCATTGCTACCAATCACTGACGGACTATTTTCAAGTTCACAAGCAGTAAAGTGAGGAGACAGCTTTCCTTATCCTTCTGAGAATGAGATTGAATTTTACTCAAATCAATGACCACATCCACAGTGCCACCAGAACTTTTGTGTCAACACAGAAATCAAGTCCAAGTGAAAAAGAAATAAATCAGCATCTAGAATGTACAGAAAATATCTAAATACTGATTTTAAAATGGTTACTTTTTACAAACTAAGGATGTAACAATCCCAATTTTTCCAAACCGATACGATACCAATTCTTGGATCTGAGTACTTGCTGATACCGAGTATTAATGCCGATACTTTTACCACACAAAAAATGCAATGATTTGTATATTATATTACATATATATTACATATATTACAAATTATATTAATAGGGCATATCAGTATAAACAATATCTCTTGAATTAAATCATTTTATAATTATATAGATATTTTTCAAAATCTCAAGACATTGTCAAGCAATTTTTGGCAATTTTACACCTTTATGTCAACATCTAACATACATATTGGAGCTTATTGTTGGGACTCTGTGGCTGGGTGCTTGAGTATGTTTTTCTCCTTTACCTTTCCTGCAGGGTGAGACAGGCATCTGTGGCTCCAGGTGCAAGCAATCAGCACTAATCAGTGCTTCTGCTCTTTGTGTGGCAACATGGCCAATCTTCACTCCAGTAATTCTGAAGATATTTCTGAAACCCTTTCCTTGTCTTTTTTGTGGACCCCAATCTGGATTGTTCCTCACTCACTCTGGAATCTCCATCCAGACAATTACAGTTCTTCCTGGTCCTCTCCAAGCCCTTGTTCCCTCCTGTTCAGTCTCTGCACCACTCACACTGGTAATCATCCATCATCGTTGCCTCTGTTGCCATTATCTCCAGCAAGCTGCCTTCCCACCTTTTAAACATCACCTGCAAGAGAACGGATCATCTTCATCTCAGACCACCCAGTTCCCAGCCAGCCTCAGTTCATGGTTTCCCACTACCTCCTCCAATCCACCTCTATGTTGGACTTACCGGAAGACTCACTTTGAACTCTAAGATTCATTCCAGATTCCCTTGTCTTAATATTTTTGTTCTCATCTTCCTCCAGCCCTGACCCAAAACCTGTACATGCTTTCCTTTGTTTTCCCAGGTTACTTATTTATTCGTTTTATAATAAAAACTTCCTAAACTGTTTGCATCTGTCTGGAATTGTTGCCTATTCTAAAGTCAAAAACAACCTAACATGTCACTTATAGAACAATTGGAGATATAAAATTACTAACTGCTATCACACATTGCTTAATTAGCAAGTGTCGCTACTGAAACATGAGGTGCAGTGCGGCCCCCACCATTACCACAGCTTGAGTGGCCTATACCAATTTCAAGGAATGGAGATGGTAATCTTTCAATTAAACTCATATTTTTGCATTTGTAATTCGTATCGTGTACTGTTTTGGACAGTGTTATATTATTAAAAATATATCTGATATATATCAAATTTCCACCCTGGGATCTCAACCTAACATATAGACTTGAGGGACAACTTTTCCCAAGAGCTGTCTCTGCACTAAACACAAACCTACACTAACAAAGCACCTCACTCGTCACTCTGCACTACTGGTCAGTTTAACTTTGTAATATTAGTATTTCTCCATTTCTACTGTTTTTATCCTTTTATAATTGGTATTGCGTGTTTCTTTTAGTACTGTATATTATTCTTTGCACATAGAAGCTGCTACCCAACCTCATTGTACTTGTACGATAACAAATTATTATTCTGTGGATACGAGTACATTAGGATAGTTTTGGCCCCCAATACCACAATCAGTATCTGAACAACCCTATTTAATATTAAATTTCATGAAATGGTTAATACTGCATTGACTAAAATTCTTAAGCATCTGTCCGTGCGTCCTTCTGTCCATCCATCATCTATCCACCTATCTTTACTCAGTCAAAGATGGGCTGGTGCTTATCTCACTGAGCAAGAGGCAGGACCTTTGGACTGGTCACCAGTCCATCAGAGCAAATACTAGAACAAATGAAAATAAAGGTTGTACTGTACATCATATAAAAAGCTTGAAGTTTTTCCCCATTCTTATAGTTTCAAGTCAGCCACAATGGATCAAGGATGGCTAAAAAAAATCCTTTATGTGAAAAATGTTCATGTCTTGCCCGAGATTTCATTGTCAATTTACCCTTGTATGTTTAAAGCTGTTTTCTGACTGCAAGGTAAACCTCATGACCAGCTCCTAACAGTTTTCATTCACTCTGTTTTCTTTCATAAAATGTTTAATGGTTGTCAGTTTTACATAAAGGCCAAGAGAATGTCCTGTTGACATACTCTTCCACCTCTGCTGTGTATTTCTGCAGCTCCCCTGAAATAATCAGGGCTTCTTGGCCACTCCCCGATATATTGCTCTCTCTGCCCATTTTGGTACATTGGCTATATGTCATGGATTTAGACTATATAATTTTATTTTTAGACTAGAATTTAATAACCTTACTACCATCTTAAAATCTTGAGAAAATAAACAAATAAAAAACAAGATAGAAAGTAAATAAACCAGCCTTGTCAACTACGAAAAACACCAAACGTATTCATAATACCATTATAAAATGGGAACCATACAGAAAATAATTCACATGCAATCAAAGTATATAACTTCCTCTGTTGTTTTTCTAATCTTTAAATTTTACTTCACCACTGCTGCCATGTATACTGTTCAGTTTCAAGAGACTACAAACGACATTACAAGGCCCCACCAACCATAATAAAAACTGTCGGACATGTGTCTTGATGCCTTTGTGTCCATTGGCCTACTCATAGCTGGCATACTCTCCTTGAGTAGTCTCACTGTTTCTCGTCATTATAATCAGTCCTCCCCAGACAATGTCATTACATCTGCTGGTCAATCTTTTCCCTTCATTTTAGCCGTTGGGCATCTTTTAGGTCGACCCCCAAGCCAAGAACTGCATGATTATTCTTCTCATTTTAATCAGCCAGAGAAACTGGAGCTGGACGAAGTTCCTTGCAGCTCTGAGCCTTGAATTAGTGTGTTATGCTAAACTAAAGCAGGCTGCCTGCTGTCAGTGAGAACGGCTATACAGGTATGGAATGCCAAAGTGTTCAAAATTAAATAAATAAATGACATTATGAAATAAATATCAGCATGAATAAATATTAAATAAAAATATAATGTGACAATGAAATTATTAAAAACTGAATTCATTTCAAATGCAACGCTCATTTTTTGAAATATTTTTCATTATTTTTTTTATTTTAGATTATACATTTGTATAATATATATATATTTCATTAAATATTTATTTCACTGCAATTTACTTCATAATATAAATTATTTCAAGAGCTTTTTATTTAATTCCATCAGTTTTTATTCCAATCTCTTTCCCAAAGTCAGGTTTTATTTCATAATAAGGTTTTTCAAAATGGTGTATTTATTTCAAAATACCATTTAACATGTCTTAGCCAGCCAATCAGAATTAGCTGTTGGGACCTGGATGCTGATTGGTTGGTGCTGAAACATGATGTTCCTGCAGGAGGAAAATGGCGAGGACCGGCTAAAGTCGTTTAATACTTTTATTCAATTTAATGCCTTTAGGATTTTATGTATGGCTTTATAATTCTTATAATACTGGCAGAATATTTGATCACTTTTGTAATGGGGATGTCTAATCCAAACAGTTGATGTTGCTCCAGTGTTCTAGGTGTAAAGCTGCTCAGGGCGCCATGCCTGTTATTAGACTGGTGAAAGAGGCTCAGGTCGGCTGTTTGGTACAATCATTAAAATATTTCAGAAATAACACAGAACACGTTTAAATAATCTCCCTTTAACTGACTGTAGCTAACAACCAACCAGGGCTTCCTCTCCTGTCTCATCCTAGTTGTGCTCGACAAAACAGAAAAGAAAACAGCAGAACTCCGGTGCTACTGTCAGACAGCTGAGAGCTGAACCTGGGATCATTTCAGATTATATCATCCAGACAAATCAAGATGGGTCTCTGAAATGGTTCATGATAAGTTAGTCCTTTCAATATGACCCATTTTAGCAACCAGAGCTGAACAAAGTTCCTGCAGCTCCGACCCTTTACTTAGCATGCTGCTAGCTGCTCATCCGGCTGCTCACAGAGCCATAACAACGGCTATCCAGGAAGACTAATCTTAGTTCCAGCCAATCAGCGTCCAGGTCTCAACCGCTGATTCTGATTGGCTGAAGGACGACTTCAGTTCTTAAATGGCTTTTTGAAGTAAATTGCCAGTGAAATAAATATTAAATGAAATATATATATATATATATATATATATATATATATATATATATATATATAGGCTGCACGGTGGCGCAGTGGTTAGCGCGCATGCGTGGGTTCTCTCCGGGTACTCTGGCTTCCTCCCACAGTCCAAAAACATGCATGATAGGTGAATTGATCATTCTAAATTGTCCGTAGGAATGAATGTGAGTGTGAATGGTTGTCTGTCTCTCTGTGTTGGCCCTGCAACAGACTGGCGTCCTGTTCAGGGTGTACCCTGCCTAACGCCTGATAATTGCTGGGATAGGCTCCAGCTGCCCCGTGACCCTGAATTGGATAAGCGGTTAAGAAGATGGATGGATATATATATATATATTATACAAATGTATAATCTAAAAATACATCTAAAAATGTTTCAACAAATGGGAGTTGCATTTAAAATGAATTAAGTTTTTAATAATTTCATTGTCACATATTTTTATTTAATATTTATTCATGCTGATATTAATTTAATAATGTTGTATTTATTTATTTAATTTTGAACACTTTGGGGTTCCACATACAGGAAGATCAATATTGAAGCACCGGGCAACCACACAGTGACTCTGATTGGCTGATGATCTCGTTCAGTGGATAGTTCATCTTGTGATTGATATATATACATGGGAAAACACCATTATGAAATAAAAAACTGATTTAGTGAAAAAAATGTGTTTTGGAATGAAAAAAATATACAATATACTAATATACTTTTATATGAATGTAGTTTTTTTCACAATTTCATTGTTACGTTATATAGTTCTATATTATTAATTAATGTATACACTTATATCATAAGGTTTTATTTATTTAATTAATTTTTAGAACTTTGACGTACAAAAGCCTTCAGCCTAGTAGCACATAAAATGTAGAAAAAGGAGCTGATGAAGAATCTATTTGGAGGTTTGAAAAATCTCTTATTAATTTTAAGGTAACACCTTATGTCACAAGATATATTCATGCTTTGTTTGATGACAAATCATTTTGCAAATGACTTGAGAAAGAAATAAATGTATCATAATTCCAAGTCAGAAAGGATTGTTGATAGAAATAAAAACAACTAAAAGGAACAAACATTAAATAAATGTAAAATAAGGAAAAAAAAATAGAGAGAGAAGAAAATGGGAACAAGGAAAACACAGTTGTGATTACTGTAATATTTATAGTTTAAAGCTACTGCACAGATGGCATAGAACACACACTCATCCACATACCCACATAGCAGTCAGCACATATTCCCTCCTCACCTCAAAGAGTCCCTTGTGAACTGCTGAATGATACAATACAAAGTGCACTCGACCTTGTGAGTGTGAATGTCTGTGTGTTTCCCCATATGCTGGCCACTAGGGTGTGGTTAAAAAGGGATAAGTAGAAGGTTATGTCAACATTGTCTATTGATTTCCCTGTAGACTTGCTCTAACCTTTTCACTTACAGCCCTTTTAGCCTTTTGGTCATCTGATCTCTCTGCTCTCTCCCCTTCTGCACCACATGGTGGAGGTATGTATGAGAGAGTTAATAAAATTTGTTAAGTTGCTGAGTGTCAAGTTTTTTTGTACCTTTAGACTTTGGTTTTACTTTTAAACCTAATTCTCTCTTTTTTATTTAAAGGCAAGACTAGTTATTGAAACAACTAGGTAGAAAGGCCAAAGTCTTGGTTATAGTACTTGGCTAGTTTGAGTCTTACCTAAAGAGCAGGTGCCTCATTTATAAGGGTTTCTTATACACAAAACAATGTCTGTAAACTGCGTAAGCAACTTTCTAAGTCAAGCTTGGAATTTATAGAAAAATATGTGGTGAAAAAATGTACACCTTAAAGAACACAATGGACCTTTTTGGGACCTTTTTGGGACAGTGGCAGCACAGCCGCTAAGATGAGAAAATTGTGAATTTAAGTCACATTTTCAGACTTGTAGGGCTTTGCACACACAGGAACACACAACCAACCATCAGCCCCCAAACCTAAACTTAAAATCAATATGAGAATCTAAATGGAAATATGTTTCATTTAAGAATTATATCACTGTATGTTAATGTCTTCAGATAACAATTGCACTTGGTGCATTACTTTTTTGAATAGTTGTATACAAAATAGTTTATAAATCAAGCCTCTTACAACATCTGGATGGGGGGAAATTTTAGAGATTTCCTGGCTCATGATGCGGATAGGCTGATCAGCTGATTTATATTCCCTAAAGCAAGCCAATTAGATATATGTGCTGAATTGAACCTAGTGTTAGATCTACTGACCTTGTGGAACCGTGTACACCATCCTGGGGCCCCTCTTATTTAATATCTAAATGCTCCTGCTAACCCAGATTATAACAACTAAATAAATTAGCTACCATAATTATGCAGATGATACTCATCTTTATATTACAATGTAACAAGGTTACTTTGAACCCATCCAAAACCGAAGTGAATGCATTAAGCATTCGGAGCAGTAGTGGTTGTAGAGTCTAACAGCTGTGGCTGTCTAACAGACCTGTCAATCAAAAGGACATGCCTTGGCTCAGGAGTTTAGAGTTCGTCTTGTAATTGGAGGGTTGCCGGTCCGAGCCCCAGCTCTGACTGTCTCAGTCTTTGTGCCTTTCGACAAGACACTTCTCCATTTGCCTACTTGTGGTGGTCAGAGGGCCCGGTGATGCCAGTGTCTGGCACCCTCGCCTCTCTGAATGTACCCCAAGGCAGCTGTGGCTAAAACGTAGCTTGCCATCAGCAGTGTGTGAATAGGTGAATGACTAAATGTAGGGTAGAGCGCTTTGGGGTCCGTAGGGACTAAGTAAAACGCTTTACAAATATAGGCCATTTACCATTTATCGTTCGTTAATTTAGGTTTAAATTACATTTAAACAATGAGTTACAAAAATAAAAATCACCCACTCAGAGTTGTTATTACCTGAAAGCATTCAACTAAAAAGCCTAGTGTTTTTTAGCCAGGCTGTAAAGATTTTTATTTTTGCCATGAAGTTGGCATTTTTAACATAGGTGTCAATGGGTATTTAGTCCTTTCTGCAGCCACCCCTGGTGGATGAGGGAAAGGAATTTCAACTTTTGTCACTTCTGGGTATAGGCCTCAATTTTGGCTAGTGTTGGCTCCTGATGCCATGCGGCCGGCGACTCACTTTCCGGAAGGTATTTGGGGCACCAACATCCAGAACCCCGGCGGGAAGTTTTCCAAAATAAGAGTCAGAACTGAGAGACAGAGAGAGCAAATAAAGACACACACAGAATTTCTGTTTCACACTTGGAACGCACCTGCAGGTGGGGTCAGCCAGAACTGAACCAACCTCCACAAGGCTGTCCCATTTTTATTAAGAAAGAACAAAGAACGTATTCACAAGGCTTATTCTCCACCCACCAAAACCATACATTAGTCCCAAGGTTTCCTCCTGACCTAATTTATGGCCGTACCATGGAGGATGGTTTCACGGGCGTTCCTCCCTACACCGGCCTTGCATTCCGATCTAAGACATCCTGTTTTTACAGCCTGCAATAAACTTACTCAAGAGTTTTATGACTTAAAAGCTTGTCCCTGTTAAATACTGTTCAAGGATATGCTTTACAACCATGCATAATAGAAAAAACAGACTTTTATCTTCTGAATGCTAACTATAGATTATATAAAACATATTGAATACGAGACTGTTATATAAAGTAGCCCCAAAAAATATAACATACCACACTAGTCAAGTTTGCAACTTGGTACGTATGAGAATCATGACGTCACAGTATGTGTTCTATCAAGCAGCCCTGGCTGTTCAGACCTGAATCACCTAAAAAAAAATTAGAAATTGCAACCCCTGCATGCAACCCACGGCAAAAAGTAATATTTTGAATCGTATTGTCTTATCGTGTCAACAGAATTGTCTATATATTACAAAAACTGGTTTATTTGAACAAATATATTACAAAATTCAGCTTTAAGATTTTTAAATAGATCATTCCTGTTGTCGGATTCTGACAGTATGACAAACTTCAAATGTGGTATCATTGCATATTAGGACTCATCTCTCCACACAAAGAGCAGGCTTAGGTTATAAGTACTAGTAAACAACCGGCTAAGACCCCTAAAAAGAAACAACATGTGGAGAATCAACCTGAGGCATGTGGTGAAAACACAGAGCTCTCTGCAGGTCACTGTGATACCAATATTAGTGAAAGTGCTGCAGGTATTCAGCTTCCAGGGGCCAGCATAGCAGGTGGCAAGGTAAGTTTCTACCAGATCTAAAAAACATGGTAATGGGAAGTAGCCTAACAGAAAATCAAGAGAGTTTGCAAGAAAAAAATGTGAGAAAAGAAAGAACATTGTTAATATCAGGATAGGAGGTTTGAAACTTGTGAAAGTGGGTAAACTGCTTTTACAAGCAGAGGATAATGAAATGGTGGATGATGACTCATTCGCACAACAATCTAACGCGATGCTTTGCTCCAGAAGGAGCACAGTTTTTTTTCTGTACTAGAGTGCGATTGGCTTTCTGAAACATTTGGCTGGCAGATGTGGATGTCATCGAATAGATTAGAAGACCAGCTATGAGCCTCTAACCAAACAAAATATGCTCTATTGGAAAAGAGATAAAACTTTGAAAAGAAAAAGCTAAACTTTTTCTCTTTGCTAAAAAAAATTATAACTACATGTATGAAGTTAAATATATTTATTTTCTTCTTTCTTTCTTTCTTTTTCTTTCTTTCTTTCTTTCTTTCTGCCTTCTCTTAAGGGTCTTTGAAATTTAACACTGATTGAGAAGAGAGAGAAAAACAACAGTGGTCTAGAGCACTTGTGAGTCTTTATACAACATGCAGAAACTCAAACAAACTAAAAGAAGTAACAGAATGACTGCAGTGTGTTCATTAATTACCTCCACCCAGGAGGTTATGTCTTTGCAAGGGTATAGCTGTCTATCTGTTAGCAACATAACTCAAAAAGTAATAGGTGGATTTTCATGACATTGTCAGGAAATGTGCAAATAGGACAAATAATAAGTTGTTAGACGTTAGGGGTGATCTAAAAGCTGCCAATACCAAAAAATATATTTTTGTGAATAAATATTATTAATAATATGAGTAATAATACAGCTTCTAAAGGAATGTAGTCATGGTCAAGGAATGGTAAAAAGTTAGAATTAGATCACAATTTTTTTGTGAGTGGATATGCTTGTGTGTGTAGGGGGTAGGTGCTAGGGTGGCTGAGCTGCTTCCTTGAGAGAGGTCTGTGCTCTCCGAGTGCTTTTAGTTAAGAAATGTCCCTGCATTTGAAACTATATAGGATTGGATTAAGCCGTTTAAATAAAATTTCCCTGAAAAGGTAACTGAAAAATTAAGAGACAAACTGAATGCAGTAGTTCCAGCTTGGTTGCAGTGGAACAGCTAGGAGGAAAATGTTTGATCATCTCCCTTAGAATAATAATTTCCATGAAGGAAACTGGGGGGTTGGGGAGTTCAGTGGCTCGTTATGTTGAACTTAGAATAAAATTCTGATATGAATATATTTTTTTTGTAACCTGTAGTTACAGAAATAGAGTGGAAACCTTTTTCATTCATGCAGGGATTTTTTTTTTCTCTCGGTCAGATCTGCAGGTCGGTTCCCACCAGCAAGAAATGGGGCCAAGGAATCACTGACCTTCAGAATACTTTTTTTTAACTTTCGTTTCAATGCTGTGCTGCTTTTTTCCTATCGCAAGATGCAGCTTTGCAGGAAAATATCTTCTTTATTCCTATTGTAATGGCATTTAAGACTCTTAATAAAGATGAGAGAGATTCCTTTAAGAGTTTGGGGGTTTTAATAAAAGTTGAATTGATCATACAGGAGAACAGCACAGATCACAGTGAATGCCGAATGCTGCCCCCCTCCTAACTCCCCAACTACCTACTACCCCACTACCTACTTACTCTCTCACAAGCTCATATGAAAATAAGTATTTATAAAGTTCAGCAACCTTGCCTCTATCAATTTGAAGACAAAACTATTAATCTCAGGGTGGGGATATCTCCGGAAGAAGACATCTGGCTCTTTAGCTGTGAATAAGTGACTTTTGACATATACAAAATAATGGCAATAGCTTGGGTTATATGTAACACAATAAGAGAAACTCTCAAAACTAAGTATGTAAGAAGAATCAATATTTTCTCAGGCAGTGATGTCTTCTCTAACCTCGAACTCAACACCTGTTGTCTGGCTCCTCTGCTCTCAGTGTTAATAATACTAAAAGATTAATCATAATAAATTTTTCGATCACAGTCTCCTACCCATTTATCTAATCTCAAAGATAAATCAAAATACTAAGAAAAATTAACAATCAACACTAACAATTACTAACCTAAGAGACGGGCAGCATTCAAAAAGAAAGACAATAAAAGTGGTTCAAATAATTTCAATTATTACATGTCACATTGAATCATATCTAACAAAATTATCTAATCTAAGCATCCATCTTAATGACATTATCTGAACTTCATAACAGCATCCCATACAAAAATCCAGCTAGGGCGTAAGATAAGCAACCTCCCAACTATGGTCGTGTTGTCCTTGCTCACGACAGGCGGGCAAAAGTATGAGACGGCCCCTAGCCCCATAGGTGGCACTCCTGTTTGGTTCCTCATTAGTCAGGATGCATAAACGTAACTGCAAAACAAAGAAAAGGGGCACAATGTTAGGCAGTATCAATCCATTTAACAACAAAAATCAAAACAATTCTAAATATAAATTGTAACATGTACTCTTCCCTTAAATGAGTCAGGCATCCACAGCGTGAACCTCAAAATCAAGATCAGTCACTCTTTGCTCAGCACCACAGTGACCCTTTAAGAGGTTATACAAAAGAACAAATCAGTAGTAATCAACCATAATATAAAACAAACAAAGGAAAATATTGTATTCAATGATGCTAATGATTAGACATGTTAAAAATCAAGACTAAAAACAAAAAATCTAAAATTCTGTCATCCCCCTTTTTCATTCTTAACTAACAACTAAGTATGAAAAACTAAAGAACAAAAAAGAAATATCAAAATTTAACTGAATAAAGGACTAAAGCTAAAACAAAACATTACTGTAAATGAAATTGATTTGAATAAATGAAATGGAATAATACTAATTTAAAATGTTACTGAAAAATGTAAAAAACAAAAACAAACTACAACAAAAACAAATTTAATTGAAAAATGATTGAATGAAGAGTAATGTCGGAAAAAAAACAAACATAAAAATGAAAAATCAAATCAAACCCCTCTTTTGTCTGTCATCTCTGGGATGAGACCGCTAAACCTCCTTAGAAAAATACAATACATCAGTCAAAGGGAAAAAAAACATCAGACAACCTAATTCACAAAGTGATTTAAAGGAAGTCGTCATACACCTGTAAACTAATTAATTATATAACTCGAGGTCATTCAGCAAGTCCATACCTGTTTCATCGAATAGAGTCTGCATCAGGCCCGTAGGTGACCTCTGCATCAGTGCAGCTCAGGTGACCTCTCGTCCCTGCTGCAGAGTCCAAACGACGCCCCCTATTAAAAAAACAGAACACAAAAATTATCAAAATCACAATATCACAGTTGGTATTGCTCTGGATCCCCAGAGCGTTGACAAATGTGTCTCCTTCTCCATGTCTTCACGTCCCATGATTCGATGATTAGTGAGGAGAAAGAAAAATGTTGAATCACAGTTTTTCAAATCAAGTTTTGTGTCAGAGTCTACTTCTCTGAGTTTGTCTGCTTCAGCAGTGGTAGGTTTGTCCAAAATCGATCCAGTCACTCTTTCAAGTGGCTCTCTCAGTGACTTTGACAGCGGTGAAGGTCACCAGAAGAACTTTAAAAGGCCCTTGCCATTTTTTAGTTCTCCAGTGTTTTCGCCTCAGATCCCCGATCAAAAGATCCTAGGTTACCCAGTCTCCTGGTCTGATCGGATGGAGTGGTCCCGCTGCCACTTGTTGGTGCACCTGGTTAAGAGTCTCAGAGAGATTTATGCAGTGAGAAATCATTACATCATCACATAGGTCTGTAGAGAGGTGTGGTCTTTCAGGTGGCCTTAACCCCACCTCAGGAGGTCTGCCAAAAGAAATGTCAAAAGGACTCAGGTTGTTTTTGGCTCTTTTTCTCATTCTCATGTAAAACAAAGCCAGAGGCAAAGCTCTGACCCAAGACAGTCCTGTTTCTTCACAACACTTAGAAAGCTTTCTTAGCTTTCTAAGTGCCGTTTTCACGTTCGACAGAAGACCACACCCCCTCTCCTCTTTTAAAACTGGCTTTTTCCCATGTTCTTATCTCAGAAGAGGTGGCAAAACTTTGCGTAGCAGTTAAATCAGACATGTCAGGTAATTCATCTATCTGCTCAATCGCAATACAGGTAGTCATCACTGGTTGAACTGCGGCAGCTTTGGCGGCAGCATCAGCCCTGGCATTTCCAAGACTCACAGCATCCTTGGACATTGTGTGTGCAGCACAATTCATAACAGCAATTTTGGATGGCAACAAAATCGCATCAAGGAGGTCAGCAACCTGTGATGCATTCAAAATCGGCTTACCATCAGACTTAAAGAACCTTCTGTGTCTCCACAGAGCTCCAAAATGGTGGACCACACCCACCGCATAGCTGCTGTCACTGTATATGGTAACTGCTTTATCTTTAGCCAGCTCACAGGCCTTCATCAACGCAACCAACTCTGCCATCTGTGCAGAAAAATGAGACGGAAGGCTTACTGCACACAAAGTACAATGGTCAGAACAAACAGAATAACCCACTCTGCTTTTACCCCTGGCATCTCTGAAAGCTGTGCCTTCAACGTAGAGAATCATGTCTGGATTCTCCAGTGGAGTGTCTGACAAATCAAGACGAGGTTTACACAGTACCTCAAATTCCCTTTGGCAGTCTTGGGGGTCTCCGTCATCCCCTATGGGTAGCAACCTGGCAGGATTGAGAACATCACATCTCACCTCATCAACCATTTGAATAAATGGTTTACCTGTGTCTGGCCAAGCCAGAACGGGGGGGCTTTGCAGAGCTTCCATAAGCTCCTCAAATGACCGCAAAGCCTCAGGGGTCCACTGGACAGCATCAGAGGCTGTCATATTCCTGCCATTAATCAAATCAGAGAGTGGTTTTTCCAAAACTGCGTAGTCCAGAATGAAATTCCGGCAATACGACATCAAACCCAAGAAAGACACCATCTGTTTCTTGGTTACTGGTCTCTGCAGCCGCTGAATAGCAGCAACTCTTTCGGAAAAAAGAAATTTCGACCCCTTGGAAACCACATGACCCCTAAAAATGACCTCTGATTTTGCAAACTGCAGCTTCGATAAGCTGGCTTTGTGCCCACAAGCATGCAAATGCTTCAACAACTTAACAGTGTCTCTCTCACACTGTTCCTTAGACGGAGAAGAAATCATCAGACCATCAACAAACTGTATCAGGGCGGAGCCAAGTGACAGCTCAAGCCCTTCCAAGCTCTCCTTTAACGACGTGTTAAAAATAGTGGGAGCTTTAACGTAGCTTTGTGGAAGTCTAGTGAAGGTGAACATTTTCCCTTCAAACTCAAAAGCAAACCAAAACTGACTGTCAGGGTCCACAGGAACACTGAAGAAAGCATTACTGAGGTCCACCACTGAGAAATAAGTAGCTGAAGGGGGCACTTGCGCTAGCACAGTGCACGGATTTGGGAAACCTGATGCCCTCGGCATCACAGCAGCATTTACACGTTTCAAATCCTGCACAAAACTCCATTCCTCCCCTTTTTCACTGATTTCCTTCAGTGGAAAATCGGACTATGAACAGGTGAATCAGTACATTCAACAATGATTCCTGCTTTTAACAGCGAATCGAACACTGGTTTGATCTCACGTACGGCTTCTGGTTTCAACGGGTACTGGCGTTGTACGGGTCGAAAAGAAGATTTTGGTGTTATTTTAATGGGTGTACAACCTTTAATTAACCCCACATCATGTTAATTTTCCCCCCACAAATCATTCGGAACCCCTTTGAGCAAAGGGTGCATTTCTGAGCCGTCGGTCGCAAATTCATCATGTAGAAAAACATGAGAAAGCATCTCATCAGGGTCTTCAGTTAAATGAATCACCCTGGTGACATGCACAGTGGAGATCAGCGAACGTTTGTAAAGTTTAGCAGATCTGGAGTAGAGGATGGAACGGTCACTCTCAGCTCGCTCCCAATCAGAAGCTGACTGAGCGCGATGAACGAGGTCAGATACCATTTCCCACTCTTCACCCTCAGGTTTAGATAGGGAAATGTATGGATCACATTTCTGGAATCGGTAGAGCGTTTTCTGTTCAGGTGTGAGACAGATGGTCACTGCTGATGTATGTGTGTCCCACAAAATAGAAGTTATGTTCAAAATGTCTGTGTCTGAGGTGAACCATGCCTGCTCATATTCTATGTCTGGTCCTGCAAAGACATGTGATGTGCAATGTAGTTCCTCCTCTGGCATAAAAACAGAAGCTGGACTTAACAGGTTCTGAGCAGTCTGTAGGAAAGTTTTGGTCGTGGTACCTGTTAACAGCTTCCACTGGTATTCATGTCTGAGATCATGAGGCGTGTGTTTCACTGCTGTCAGGATTGGGTTCTCCTGTGCAGGAACAACTTCAATGCCTTGGGGTGACGAAAAAAGAGAAATGTTAAGCTTGCACATTAAATCTCTGCCTAATAAGTTCACAGGACATTGCTCAGAGATTAAGAATCCATGTTTAAAAGCTGGCCCATCTCCCAATTGACAACGGAGTGGGTAACTGAATTGTTCTTTCACAACCTGACCAGATGCTGAAATTGAGAAGACATGGTTCCCACTTAGTTTTGGCGATGGACGTAGAGCTGTGTGCTTCAACACTGAATGAGGTGCGCCAGAATCGACCATGCATTCTATAGGTGTACCTGAGACAGTGAGAGACAGGACAGGTAAGGCTTTGTACGCATCAGAAGTCAGTTGTGCGTACGTACCTGACAATGGCATTTGTTGTTGTTCTAAATGTGCAATGGCTTCTGTAATCAAAGTGTGAGGGTTAGAACTTTGATCTAAATGGTTAGTGCAGGAAGCAAGTTCTTCATTGCTGGAAATCTCATTTAAACTTGAAGCATTTTCATTGCTGCCATCATGATTTGCATCACAAAAAACAATCTCTCCATCATCAACAGGTTGTTCATTACAAACAACATTTTCATCTATAACATCATCACTAAAATCTGATTGATTGTCACTTTCAGAATGTGTTTCATCATCACATTCAGATATTTCATCACTTTCAAAGTGAACATGTGTGTCTGTGTGTGTTTGTGTGTGCGTCAGACCTCTAAATCCAAAAGCTGGTGAAACGGAGAAATCTCCTGTCTGTTTGGAACCTGAAGTCTGACCCCTGTGTCAATCAGCTCGCTCAGTCCACGAACCACGCCTCTGCTCGTCGTTGCATTCGTCAGTGATGTAGTCTTGCTTCTTGCATCGCCAGAAATCATGCACATTTTCAACAGAGGTTAGAGGAAGACTGACCTCTCTTTGTTTGTCCATGTCAGCATAAGCCCTCTTCTTCACTGGAGGCGGTGGGGCCTTCCTGGTCGGTTGAATCGACTTCTGAAGCGCTGGGATGGGTATCATCTTGAGCAACTTCCTTGGTGCGGGTCTTGGGGGCTCAACGTGAGGAAAGCGTCCGGCCGAATCCAGCAGTCGCTGAGTCCCAACGGGGACTGGAGTTCCCCAGTGCTTAAAGTCCTCCAATACTTCAATAGCATTCTGTGAAGATTGATCAAACTGTCCAAAATTAACGCTTACTGTGAGCGGTTCGTCCCGTGGCTTTTCCGGTTCAACTACGGGTGCCATTGGTTGAACACAGCCGTCGTCACTGAGTTCCGCCACTGGTGCCTGGTCAGGATTGGCTGCTCTTCCCGTCTGCTCCGGTGTGACCGTCTCCCATTGGTTGAGACACACAGGGTCATACCTCAAGCTCCCGTCAAACGATCTTTGATTCGCCAACTCAGGAAATGAAGGTCTGACGCCAGTCTGTATGTCAGGTGTGGTAGGGAAAGATGGGAAAGAAGCAGAAACAGCAGACCAACTAATACAGTGATTTTCCTGTTTATTACGTTCGGGTGAAAGTAACGTATTTCCACACCGTCTCGTCATCACACCAGAACCATCAAACCTTCTCTTCACCCCCTTGTGATTCGCCTTTCTGTCGCGAAACACAGCTTCAGCCTGCCACAACAGAAACACCCTTCTCTGATGTCCAATGTTTTTCTTTAAACCTTTATGAAAAATGGTCTTCGCCAATTGCTTTTCTTCAGAAATTAATTTCTGCTCAAGTTTCTCCACATCTGAGAGCTCCAAACTACCGCCGATAGGAAAACCCCAGTTATTAACCCAGAAAGTGACGTACTGTACACCTTCCCAGCCAAACTTTGTGTCCATGAAGCGGCACTCAGGGCTGTCCGGAGGAGGAAGCTTAGTTTTTGCTGAGCCCATCTTCTCAAAGTTTGAGAAGAGGTCAGCAAAACCCCTCAATTAAATCAAAGCGAAACTATTTCTAAACGACGCACAGTACTGCGTTCGCAAAGCATCGCAACAATGTACAAAAAGTTTTCTTCTTTTTTAAAAAGTAAGATCAACGAAAAATAAAGATAAGAAGAAATCTCTCTCACCCGGGCGTGCGTCCTTCCAGACAGCGCACGGAAGCCCAAGGAGGACCAAATCCCCGCTTTCTCCGAAGATGGGAGTTCACGGGCCGGTCGCTGATCCCGGGTCGTCCAGACAACTTGGTTCTCCTTTGGAATCCGATCCGCTGTTGGAAGCCGAAACACGTTTGGGCGCCAAGAATGTAATGGCATTTAAGACTCTTAATAAAGATGAGAGAGATTCCTTTAAGAGTTTGGAGGTTTTAATAAAATTTGAATTGATCATACAGGAGAACAGCACTGATCAGCACGTGAATGCCAAAAAAGAAAAAATAGTATGAATGCTGCCCCCGCTCCTAACTCCCAACTACCTACTACACCCCACTAACCTACTTACACTCCTCAAAGCTCATATAAATTAAGTAATTTATAATAGATTCAGCAACCTTGCCTCTCTCGAATTTGAATGAAAAACAAATTAATCTCAGGGTGGGATATCTCCGGAAGAAGACATCTGGCTCTTTAGCTGTGAATAAGTGACTTTTGACATATACAAAATAATGGCAATAGCTTGGGTTATATGTAACACAATAAGAGAAACTCTCAAAACTAAGTATGTAAGAATAATCAATATTTTCTCAGGCAGTGATGTCTTCTCTAACCTCGAACTCAACACCTGTTGTCTGGCTCCTCTGCTCTCAGTGTTAATAATACTAAAAGATTAATCATAATACATTTTTCGATCACACTATAAAAAAGCAGAAAAACCTATACTTTTCTACTTTCACAAAGGTACTGAAATGTCCCAGACTTGTCTTATCCACGAGTCCTCCACACATTAATAGCAGTTTTCAATGCATATTAGTGATGTGTCGTTCGTGAACGATTCGTTCAAAATGAACTAATCTTTTATACGACCCGAGAGTAACGAGTCCTCTCAGTGAGCGATTCGTTCATTGTCATGCAGTACCTTCTCTTGCCACATGTCAGCAGCTGCATGAGCTCAGTCAGCAGCAAGACAGGAAACAGAAATGATTCGTTCATGACTCACTCAGCTGCTGCGTCCGTTTTCAGGTCCCAGTTCTTTTGTCATGTGACAGCCAGACCGCTCAGGCTGTGTGTGGCGAGCAGCAAGTACTACAGTTCGCTCACGATTCGTTCATAAATGGATCGTGAAGGATCATTCTTACTCATTCGTCACGTGAAAACTCTGGCTCTGCTTGCTACGGGCTGTGGAACGGACTTAGAGATGAACAAGGAAATGAATGATGTCTAATATCTAATGTTCCTTTACTTGTCATTCGACACCCGATATATATTATTTATTCATTAAATCATAATTATTTTGTGGACTTCAATTCTTGTAGATGTGTTATTGTGTGTATAATTTAAAGTGTGTTAGTAAATAAATACTTTCGAAAATTATATCAGCATTTTGATTAAATAATAAATATATAATGATGATAATAACAACAAACATAATAAATAATAGTAGTAATAATAATAATAATAATAATGTAAAATTTTGTACACAATAAACGCACCATGTAAACATAGGGAACTTATTGATTATTCCTTTTTGTTTAAATTGTCCAAATTAGTTTACACTCACTCTTCCTCTACCCAGCTGTAATGTGACCAACAGTTCCGACTGAACGGATCTCCTCGTTCATCGTTCACAGCTCAGGGTGTACTGTGTGTGGAGTAGTAGATTCGTTCATTTGTCACGTGACACCTACCTAGTCACTGTCGCGTTGTTAAACAATGATGGCAGCGTGGACACAAATAACTTTATTGTGGTGTGTATATGCTTTCCTAGGTTTTCAAATTGCTTGTGGCATTTTGTTTTTTATTGTCAGGTGAAACAAAACATGTTGCCTTCTGTATTGTAGTGGAGAATTGAGCTGTGAGCCGGGAAGGAGGAGGGGTGAATGAGTCGTTCAGCTCATTTGAGCTGTGAGCCGGGAGTGAGCGATTTGTTCAGGCTAGCGATTCAGCACCAGACGTTGCAAGCTAGCTTCGGTTAGCTCTCGGAAAGGAAGGGGTGAGTAACTCAATGTGCTGTTAGCATGTTAGCAGAGCTATACTACTGTGAACTAATGAGCTATTCTCGTGATCTGAGTTTTTTACTCAGGGTTTTTCTTCCAGTCCAGAGCAGAAATGTTGTTTTACTGGGTGTTTTCCCCCCCACAAATTTAATTATAAACTATAAATATTTCTACTAATGAAATTAGTTGCTAAGAGTAACAGGAATGAGTCGGTAAATGGGTCACTTGGGGTTGTGAATTATGATTTGTTGGAGAACCGCTGCCTTGTTTACTACGACGCCCACAAGAGGGCAACAGCGCCACCTGCTGTTAAAATGAACTAAATGATTAGTTCAAGATTCGTTCAATTTAATGTTCGAGAGTAAATGATCCGAGTCGGTAAAAAGAGTCGGTCTTCCCATCACTAATGCATATCATGTTTGAAAATGTGCCCTTTTACATTTCCAAATTTAGGAAATATGTTGGGTAGTAGAAGTCTGCTGCAACCCTAAGAAATTAAACTTGAATTAAGTCTTAGCACGTCAATAAAAAGCTGAGAGTTTTTTTTCCCCATTTTTCCCTTTAAAGAGGCAGAGTGTAGTTTTTACCATTGATCTGGAAATATCCATCAAAATATTGTTTAAATAAATAAAATGATGTCCAATCATTAAAAAAGTATTGGTAGCTTTATAACATATAGCCATAAAAAAGCAGGTCTAAAAATATATTGGTGAGGGTCCTATTGTATGGGTGCCAACATACTGCTGTGTTTCCTCGTGAGGTGGACACAACGCCTTTACTGACTTTTGAATACACGGTTACATCCCATTTCTGCTCGTCCTCATTAGAAGTTTAAATGAAGAGCTCTTTTCCAACCCTGACCGACCGACCAAGCCAATCCGAGATGCAACCAACCCAGTCGCTGTCCCTGCTTGGAGAGAGGCGACCTCAGAGACGCCGGGGCCCCTATCCGTGAACCATGAAAAAGACACCTACACCTAGGCCTTCAGTGAAAAAAGACGCACCTGAGCAGTGCGAGGACGAAGAGACCGTAGCATAATAATGCTTTTATATTTCAAAATCTACAGAGATTTGAACTTTTAGAGTAATTAAACTACTGAGCAATGCGAGAAAACATTAATTTATGTATAGAAAAAGTGTATCAAAAGTGTGGTGAGGGCTTTTACAGAATTTAAAAAGATAGAATAATTGTAAAAATATTAAGATGACTGCTATGCGGATTTCACCTTTGTGGGTTATCTTTAGAGCGTAACAACAAGTAGTTAACACAAAACATTAGATACCTTTATATCTGCAAAATATCTTCAATCGGATCATAGTTCAGATTAGAATTTGACTGTGTAGATGGGCCCTGAAAAAATCTATTCGATTCTGACAAGTGTTTACATCCACTACAGGTTTGCAAAATGTAATGAAAATAAACAATGATCATAGACTCGACTAGTGCTATAAGACAAGAAAAAAAAAATCTAGAATCAAATCGAAATGTGATCCTAAAAATGATAATCAAATTGTATTGCGCATTACACTCCTAAGTACAGTGCTAAACTCAAAGTAAATTGACATACAATAAATTTTAGAAGCTACAGATTTCCTCAACTAAGGTTTGTTTGAATAATCCTCCAAAATGTCTCCTTTTAACATTCCTATCCAGAGGCAACAGGTCTGTGCAGCTATCATGCAGGACACAGTAACAGTTAGGGATTCTGCAATTGTTAAAATTCTGTGTTATATTTTTATCCCCACTACATGTTTTTTTTCTTAAGGAGTGCACGGTTTATCTCAACCTGACACATCCTTTCACTTGTGAGTGGGTAAGCAGCAGCAGCAGCAACAGAGATGGATGAATAATGGGAGGTATTAAACTGAGGTATCTCATGTTTTAACAGTGGCGTGTGGAAAGAATGGGCAATCATGTTGCAATGATATAATTTAGACTTTTTAGTACTCCCTTTATCCCTACAATTGATGCATCCATGCTTTTTTATGGAATCACATGGAATTATGTTTTTCAAAGTTAAGATGTGAAGATAATTTTCATTTAAAAACCACATACTGTAGCACTGCTGTGATTTGACATTAAACTAAACACTGGCTCTGATAAGTGCCCTTTTTACATTTTGGAATTAAGGAATGTTTTGCAGGTTGCAGTCTGTTTTATATCACAGTTAAAATCTCACTAAATCCTTGTTACTACTTGATTTACAATACCAAAGATTGTTAGTTTAGGGAACTAAACCTTTCAGTATTTTTGTATCCAAAACTTTGCAAAGCTTTAGACCAATCAATCATGCAGTTTTTGTTTTATGCTGAAAGAATACAAGAACATTGCAGCAGTGGAAAACCAATCGTTATTTGACCAAGGCTAATGACTAAGTCTGTTTGATCTTGGCTTTTTGTTTACTGATATACCAATATACTCTAAACATGAATTTTTAATACAGATATCACTGATAGACTTCTACCTAAATGTTTACGGTTGGCTCAGAAATTTAAAAGCCACAGGGCATTTTGCAAATTTTGCCAAATAAACAAAAATATCTATTATTATTTTGACATTTTTAATGGGAGGAAAAGTAGCTGAAGAGTTTGATGTTTAAACAGCCTCAACATTCCTGCATTTTATTCCTGAAATGTTTTAAAAACCAAACCCCAATTAATATTGAAGCTGTTCTGAACCATTTGAAGTTGAGGCATGGCTGGGGTCTGAAAGAAGACACAGATGTTTCCCCAAAACAGTCAGAATTTATCTAAGTGTTATTCTTATCGAGTAATATGATACACAGGAAAAGATAACATGTTATGTCTGCCTGTTTATCTTCCAAAAATAAAAGCTTTAAAAGGATTTCAGGACTAAAACAGAGTAAGTGTAAGGCTTAAGGATTCCTTTTACTCACACAAATTTGACAATAAAAAACTGCAAGTATTTTATACTGAGTATAACACAAGGTCCAGGGTGGCCAAATGTGCAAGAAAAGACACCCTTGTTAGGGTGACTACAACACTGTACGTCTCTGATAAAACAAAACAAAAAACGTGTCCGAACTTGTCAGAATCACTAAGCTCCACAGCTTCCTATATCTTGTATATTATATAGTTTTAGAAGTGTTCTTTGCCATGTTGCCGAAAGGATATGTTACTATAACATAACTGTGTGCAATAATATAACATCTTTGTTTTTGTATAAGTCCTTTTACGCCTTAATTTCAAGTCTTGTGATAAAACCCACCCATTTTTTGAGATATTTCCTGTTCACAGCATTCCATTGACTATTCAGGGCATCAATCATCATTATAATGTGCTGTGATTGGTTTGAAAGACACATGAAAGAAGGTCTAACTAACTTTTAAATCAAAAGCTAGCACTTCCGCCAGTGATTGTAATGTGAAACATTTTGAGGAATTAATCTTTCATTCCAGTTGTATGGAAAAAAAATGTAATTGCTCAAAGCTTCAGAATTCTATGACGACATCTGCTGGTGAGTCGATTGCACTCTGCTGTAGATTGAACGGTAGTTTTAATTTATGGATAAATAAAGCATTCAAGAAATGTCCCTGTGACCATTTAAAAAAACATTGTATGGAATGAAATTAAATACAATGAAATCAATATTTTTGGTGTGAATAGTTGAGTTCATCATGGAAGGATGCCATTAAATGAGTGCTTCACAAAAATATACATACAGACGTGGACAAAAATGTTGGTACCCTTCATTAAATCAAAGAAAAACTCATAATGGTCACAGAAATAACTTTAATCTGACAAAAGTAATAATAAATAAAAATTATATAAATGTTGACCAAAGACAGTCAGACATTGCTTTTCATCCATGCTTCAACGGAATTATTTAAAAAATAAATGCATGAAAAAGGCCTGGACAAAAATGATGGTACCCCTAGAAAAGAATGAAAATAATGTGACCAAAGGGACATGTTAATCCAAGGTATGTCCACTAATCAGCATCCTAGGTGTCTACAATCCTGTAATCACTCAGTGGGCCTATATATAGGACTCCAGGTAGTCACTGTGTTGTTTGGTGACGTGGTGTGTACCACACTCAATATAAACCAGAGGAAGCAAAGGAAAGAGTTGTCTCAGGAGATGAGAAAGAAAATCATAGACAAGCATGTTAACTGTAAAGGCTATAAGACCATCTCCAAGCAGCTAGATGTTTCTGTGACTACAGCTGCACATGTCATTCAGTAATGTACGATCCATGGGACTGTAGCCAACCTCCCTGGACGTGGCTGCAGGAGGAAAATTGATGACAGATCAAAGAGACGGATAATCCAAATGGTAACAAAAGAGCCTAGAAAGACTTCAAAATAGATCCAAGCTGAACTTTATGCTCAAGGAACATCAGTGTCAGATCGGAACATCCTTCGCTGTTTGAGCCAGAGGACAAATCATTAAAAAAAAACAGACTGGAGTATGCCAAACTACATGCTGACGAGCCACAAAGCTTCTGGGAGAATGTCCTGTGGACAGATGAGACAAAAATTTAACTTTTTGCCAAGGCACATCAGCTCTATGTTCACAGATGGAAAAATGAAGCATATCTAGAAAAGAACACGGTCCCTACTGTGAAACATGGGGGAGGCTCGGTTATGTTCTGGGGCTGATTTGCTGCATCTGACACAGGGTGTCTTGAATCTGTGCAGGGTACAATGAAATCTCAAGACTATCAGGGGATTCTAGAGAGAAATGTGCTGGCCAGTGTCAGAAAGCATGGTCTCAGTCGCAGGTCACGGGTCTTACAACAGGAAAATGACCCAAAACACACAGCTAAAAACACCCAAGAAGGGCTAAGAGGAAAACACTGGCCTTCTATGAGCCCTGATCTCAATCCTATTGAGCATCTTTGGAAGGAGCTGAAACGTGCTGTCTGGAAAAGGCGCCCTTCAAACCGGAAACAACTAGAACAGTTTGCTCATGAGGAGTGGGCCAAAATACCTGCTGAGAGGTGCAGAAGTCTCATTGACAGTTACAGGAATCATTTGATTGCAGTGATTGCCTCAAAAGGTTATGCAACCAAATATTAAGTTGTGGGTACCATCATTTTTGTCCAGGCCTGTTCCATGCATTTATTTTTTAAATAATTCTGTTGAAGCATGGATGAAAAGCAATGTCTGACTTTCATTGGTCAACATTTATATAATTTTTATTTATTATTACTTTTGTCAGATTAAAGTTATTTCTGTGACCATTATGAGTTTTTCTTTGATTTAATGAAAGGTACCAACAATTTTGTCCACGTCTGTATATTTCTATAATGACTGTCTTTGTAGTTAAGCAAGATTGTCTCCTTATTGCTGTTACTCTCTAGTGTGGGTCCCTCTCACAGGGAACAGAAGAGACTGGGTTATTTGGGCAAGTGCAAACAAAGGTAGGTACACCTGTTTATGTGCCCAATATTAAAGTGAGTCCTCCCCCTCAGGAATACTGGTTGCACAAGGTATCTTTGCCCCACCATGGTGGCATTTTGTGGTTACAGATGCCACACTGCACCAACAAAACATTACATTTTTTAAAAGTTTAGGCTTTTTATTGGTTTAAGTTTGTGGATATTATTTCATTTATTTCACACATTCACATTATGTACATATTCAAATATTATACTTTTCACATTTTCAATAAATTATGTTTGTAAACTAGTAGGCAGAAGTATATAAATATTTATCCCTACCCATTCATAATATATGTAGCTCACTTTTTGCATGCTTTCATAAAAAATAACAGCAAGAGTAATACAAAGAAAAAACGTTATTTCACATGAAAAAGGGATGGAACATATCAAAGTTCACCTTTCTTGCAAACATAACATGCAAGGAGAAACTGAAACCTAATAAAAAATGTGTTTTACCTAAATAACATTTATATTAATTAGAAGCACGGAAAAAATATAATACAAAACTAGAATTTTAATTACAAGGATTGACTAATTGACAACTAGTTTAAAAAGCTCCTGTCCTTGTCTGGAGTTAAGCTTAATATTCTACTTCTTATTATATAGCTACTTAACAAGAACATATGCATTTGACAGCCTTATTTGGAGATATTACATTGTAAAATGTCCTCATCTCAGAATCCCCTCTCTTTGCAACAGGTTTCATTACTGATATGCTACTCAACTCAAAGAAATTTCAATCGAACGCAGCTGGACTTGTTTGCCGCTGACGAGCATGAACTGATGAAGCCTCTTGAATAAGAGGTGAAACGTCTTCCAAGACAAAATACCAAGTCCAGCTGCGTTCGATTGAAATTTCCTTGAGATAACCATGACCTGGATGAATGAGAATATTCACAGGCCGATATGCTACTCAGTAACTTCATTGTGAATACTCTAAAAATCTCAATACCACAAACACCAACAACAGTGCAATCCTTTTCAGGACGGTTTAAAGATTCGAACCAACATCTGAAGCAGTCAGATGGGTAGGTGTGCAAAACAATCAGTGACCATCAGCTAACGAATCAAGCTCCGACACAGTGATTCACTTCACAGTGCTTCGTGTTTATGATACAGGCTTCAACTCTAGGGTGTCACAGGTAACATCACTATTTTCAGTCATGAACAGTGGCTAATCTGAACATGCTAAGGTGAGTTATCATGAAAACACTGTGATAAATACTTGCAAGACAGAACATTTACAGAGCTTTTCAGTGACATTTTATGTTGAATTGAGGATGTCAGACTTGTTGTGGATTAACCTTTTTTTTTGGAAGACATTACCTGGATCATTGCAGCTGTATAAAGACCCTTTTATTTGAGATGGCACTGATGTGAGGCTACAAACACAGAGTGAGTAGTTTGACAAACGTGCTTCCTCTGTATGCAGCTATGTGTGATTGTATCCTTGATTGGTATACATCTTTAGAATCCCAATACTTTTAGCTTTCTGAATATGCACATGTATATTGAAGGGGAAACCAGAGGAAAGGCCGATTTGACATGGAAGTATGCAACATCCCACCCCTGGGAGATAGGGATGTGAAAAAAGGTATAAAACTCATTATCAAAAAAGTAAAAACTGATACTAATAATATCTGCATATTTCTATGCATATGTTGGCTGATAATGACTTTAGCCAATTAACAATAGGAGTCTTGTTTTTTTACTTGTAATTTTAAATGGCTCATGTTATATATAAATATAGTAAGGTATAGAAATAGATTGAGCAAAATAAGTAAAGTATGGGGTAATAAATAAATTACAAAGTACTAAACATAAAAACAAAATATTTTTTTGAACAATTTGGAATGCATTGCAAAGAAAAACAAAAGTAATGTTAGCAAATTGAAAACATTGGAAAATATTTATGTCTAGAAATGTGATACAACAATATCAACAGTGCCGGTCATCTTGACAGTTGGAGGGAGACTGCTTAACTGCTTTGGACACATAACAGAGAAATTAAAGTCACTCTCTAAACACCATGTTGATGGAGGTACATTCAGAACACCTTGATTAGAGGATTGGAATGGTTGAGAGGGAATTCACTGAATTGTCATACCACTGATGGAGTAAGTAAAAGCCTAATTAATAAATGTATGTATTTGCTTTATACTAGAGAAAGGATTTTTTTCTGGATGCCGATTTGGATTGGATTAAGAACTAGTGTGATGTTAACCCAGGATGAAGCTGTGGCAAGCAGTTTTCCAGATGAGTTTGGACAGTTGTAACTCATAATATTTACACGCAGCAAGAGACAATTGAATTATCACCTAATCCAACTGAAATCAGACTTTTGAAACACCTCAGTCTGACTCAAATAGAACTGAAGTTTCAAAGATCAGACTAAGGAACCCAGATAATACGATTGGGAATCACATTTCTCTGCAACAAATCCCCCGTCCCCATCCGTATTCGCGCGCCCCCTAGGGAAGTGACGAGGCACATAATGCACAAATCAACAGCAAGATAGTAGTAAAATAAGAAGAAAACAGCGGCTAAGACATATGTAAGCGGCTAATGAGTGCATTTTTGGACTGACGAAGAGGTGCTGCATTGTGATTGTGTATATCCTGCTTTTACTCCATCTGCTTCACTCCTACCAGCACCTGTTTACTGCCTCTGTGTTGCTCGAGGCTAAGCGGTAGAATGCTAACACGAAGGTGTGCATTCAGGGGCGTCGCAGCCGTGGGGGATGAGGGCGTTTTAACACCTACACTTTTCCCAGTGAGGGGGTTCAGTATCCACACTTTTTCTGCAGTTTTTCACGGTAGTCGCTCCTCTGTTTCTCTGACCACTCATAATTTCCCTCGCACTCTGCACGAGCTCACGAATAAATCTAACACACCAGGAGAGTCGAAAGTTAAGGCAGAACAGCCAATCATTAGCCGGTTACACTCAAAGCCTGTGTCATGATTTTGATGGAGCGGAAAGACAAGGCAGATTTAACATCTCACTTTTCCTGGTACTTTGACTGAGTGTTTCTGCTTTTGAAGTTTTTAAATAGGCTTGTTATGTGTTTGGGAAGATGTTCTGTTCATGTTTTGTTCACATGTCTAGTTTTCTGTGTCATGTTTCTTTTTTCATATGAAATTCACAATTTCATTTCAAATGTTTTAGTTAGAGCTTATGTGAGGATGTGGTCAGGACTGTGGAAGACAGAGATTAAGTGTGTGTGTGTGTGTGTGGGTGGGGGTGGAGTGTGTGTGTGTGTGTGGGGGGGGGGGGTTTGGGGGGGCAGACAAGAGGAACAGAGTGAGGGAGAGGTAATAGAGGAAAAAGATGAAATGGTCGAGAGGAGCAGGAGTTCAAACCCAGCATTTACTGGCCACCAGTCTTTGTACTTAACAAAAAAAAAACAAACAAACACATCCATCCCCGGCACTTTCAAAAAGCTTGCTACACCACTGGTCACTTTGTGCCGCCTATTGTCATGGAGTCGAATGTTCTTCATTCAATAAATTGATTTTCTGAGTGACGTGTAAACTGAATTGCGACTCTGAACAGGGGCAAGCCCTTAGTCTGCTGTCTCAAAAAACTTTGATTTAGATGTGCATGTAAATGTACTGCCGGTCTCATTGCTTTAGAAGTATTAGAGATAATTGCTGTTTTGAGTGGGGAAACAAAACAATGTTTATAGCTTTTGATCAGACAGTAGTGGCCGAAGAGAAAATAACCGGAGCACACAAGTTTATTTGTCAAATTTTAGCTGTTTATCAAAGATAACATTTACATGTTTAGTAGAGTGTTTTATACAAATACAAAAGAGTCTAGGTGATGTGACAGTATTAGGGGAGATATTATTTAGAGAGATGTTTTTATGTGATTTTACTGAGAGAAAATGTAAAACTCAAATGTTTACTAATCTTCTGCTAAGTATTGTTGGAGAGCTTTGTATAATCATGCTTCAGACATGTTTATCTTGGTATAATCAGCATAACTTATATAAAATACATGGGTAAAATGTATATGAAGTGGCCAAAGGGTAGCATATGAAAAGAAAAAAAGGACAGATCCTAGCACTGAACCATGTCCCACACTACCGATCAGGGTTTTTACGACGAGTCAGTTTCACCAGTTATGTTAAACCTTTGGTCCAATAGGAACACAGACCCATACCAAGAACCTCAATCCATTTTTATTTTTATTTATTTTTTCTTCTCTTTTTCAGTTTGTCACTATGGGGAGCCTAAGTCACACCCTTCAACTCCCGGTCCATGGGTCGCCTACTGCCAAAAATGAAAATGAATGAGAGTCAATGGAGCGATAAAAGTTATTTTCTGATTCTGTTTGAAATGTGCCATGCATCAATCATATGATCTCCGTGAATTTTAATGACACATTTTGATGCAAAGAAAAAGCTGTACTGAGCAAGGTTCTGCTGGAGGTTCTTCCCGTTAAAGGGGAGTTTTTCCTTCGTTTTCCTCTGTTGCTACATGCTTGCTACATGCATGCATACATGTATGAGGGATTGCTAAAGGGATTGCTGCAGTTGAAGTCTGCATGTTCTGGGCACAGCCTCACGTCAGTGACAACGTAATCTGCTGGGATTCCTTACATAGAAAACTTTTAACTGATTATGTTTGTATAATTGTATTAAAATGACTTTCTTGTAAAGTGGCTTGAGATTACATCTATTGTGAATTGCTGCTATATAAATAAACAGAATTGAAAATTATATTAACTATTAATATACTACTGTATCATAATAGATTGATCTATGATACAGTAGTATATTAACCATTAATAAACAGAGGAAGTCATCTGCGAAATAAAGCAGTGTCTTCATTGTTCACATTAGGAAGAGCTGCATATTTCTTTTCCCAGGCAGAACTAATTGTTCAGTGATGCTTAAGATAAAACAAAGGCAGAAAGCAATCTGTCAGAGTGAGGTCATGTGTGTTGGGACTTTAATAGAAAAGAGGAAATTTGTTAAATAAATTGGGAGAAGAGAATATAGTCTGATGAAAGTAAAGATTCTGTTTTATAGGGTGACAGGTAAAGGCAGTATAAAAAGCCTTAATTTACAATGGTAACAGACGATGCAAAATATACAGTATATATATATATATATATATATATATATATATTATATATATATATATATATATATATTAAAGCTTAAAAGAGTGTACTGCATGATGTCAGGGTGTGTAACTGCTTGGAGTGAATATGTAAGTGAATCTTCTGCCCCAAAAGACAGAAGCTGATGAACAAGACAGAAGGAGCGATGGGAGAATCAGGGGAAAGCATCAGGGTGTGAATGCTAATAGTCTCCTAGACTTCCATGGCATATCTGCATCTAATTTATCTCTTGTCCTTACCTGACTTTTCCTTTTGTACTGTTCTTTCTCTCGCCTTTTCCTCTGCCCTCATCTCCAAATTCTAGTTTCTTTGTTCTTTACTTTTCTCTGCATGTGTCTTCCCTTTTCTTCGCCTTTCTCCATCAAGAAACATGTACATAACTGGAGGAAGTCAACTGACCATCACCTTCAGCATGCAGGATTTGCTTCATAAGGTGTTTGCTTTAACTTGGGGTAAAGCAAGAGCATATATATGAATATATGTTTTGGTCCTCAACACTGAAATAAAAAAAAGAGAAGTGTGTGGGTTATATACATTTCTGCCCTGACTGAAGGCTTTACAGCAATCTCCAGTGCTGCAGGCACTGAAGAAAGAGTAGGGGAATGTGCTTGCTGCTGCGGTAAATGAGAAAAAAGAGGACAGGCAAAAAAAAGTGCTCCAAAAGTTGCTGAGACACACAGAAGCAAGGAGATCGACAAAAAAAATAATCTTATCCTTAATTGGTGCTCCCACCTCTACCTCTTCTGTTGAAAAAGCACTGGATGAACTCAGTTCTTCTGTTTTATCTGTTAAAAGAAACATTCTAAAGCATTTTTTTCACACTTTACATCATATTTCTGAATTTATTATTTTACCCTGGATGTTACCGGGGGGGGGGGGGGGGCATATTTATTTTTTATTACAAAGAGGACACTTAGCCCAGTCCTGAAAAATTTCCTGTTTTAAGTTTTGATTTAAAGCAGCTTAATGTATCAGCAGCTTTGCAGTCATCAGGAGGGGCCCTGGGGGGACCCCATATTATATTTCAGTTCATTCTGCCTATTGACACAAATAATTTACTCTTCATGAGGTAAGACTCAAGGCAGTCGAGCACTGTACCAGAGAGTCCGGCCCAGCTCTGCTATCATTCCAGTAGTATTTTATGATGAACAATGTTATATGTCACACTGAGGTCTAACAGGATCAGTGGGGAAAACTGTTTGATGGTTTATCAACTGACACATCGTTAATTTGATGTTTTGTTTTATTCGCTGGCGAGCTGAAAAACTGTCACTACAGAGTACACTTCTTATATGCACTCCATAAAGATTTTTACATCCACTTCGGCTGTCAGCTTGGTCTTGCTAATAGCCAGCAGATTCATAACTGGAGCTTTTTAGTCTAAACTCCACTCGCAGTGAGAAAGAAGACGTATTGGTACATCCTCAAGAACACCATCCCAACTGTGAAGCATGGAGGAAACATCATTCTTCGGGGATCTTTTCTGCAAAGGGCAGGGGTTGACTACACCGTATTGAGGGGGGGGATGGATAGGACCGTGTATTGTGAGATCTGGGACAAAAATCTCCTTCTCTCAGGAAGAGCATTGAAGATGGGTCGTGCCTTGGTCTTACAGCATGACAACAACCCGAAACACACAGCCAGGGCAATTAAGGAGTGGCCTCGCTAGTCTCCAGACCTGAATTCAATAGAAAATCTTTGGAGAGAGATGAAAGTCTGTCTTACCCAGCGACAGCCCCGAAACCTGAACACTCTGGAGAAGATCTGTATGGAAGAGTGGGCCAAAGTCCCTGCTGCAGTGTGTGCAAACCTGGTGAAGAACTACAGAAAACATATGATCTCTTTGAAAACAAAGGTTTCTGTACCAAGTATTGAGTTCTGTTTGTCTGATGTATCAAATACTTATGTAATGCAATAAAATGGAAATTAACGGTAACAAAACCCAGCCCTATCAGATTGAACAGGTTGTTTTTAATGCTGCTTCAAGTTATGTGTACATTCAAGCTGAAATCAGGATACAGGTTTTCCCTCACACTCACTACTTTGTCTTCTCTGATGTTAGCTGCTAGTACTAATAGCAATGGTTTTATACTTGCACATACTATAAACTATCCATCCTGTTATCCAAGGGGACAAACCTTAGCAGGAAAAAAGCAGCTCCAAGACAGCCAATTGTTTTGTTGCCCACCCTCCAACCTCAAACACAATGCTTTCCATCTGTCATCATTTGGTCAGTTCAGTCCGTTGGCTGCCTCCTCAAAAGTTGGTTATGTGGCTTCTCTTCATAATCAAGCCATCTATCATCTTCCGTACATCTGTGAGAGCTCTCCTTAGCTCAACAGAAACAAAAGAAAACACGTAAACATTTGTGGGAGCCTTTATTCAGGTTGCTATGATGCTTTTTTTAGCCAGGCTGGAATCTGTTTGTTGGGTACTTTATCAAATTATTTGATCAAATGTTAAATAAAATATAAATACCCATTGTGGATGTTCTTAAAAACAAAAAAAGCAATTACAATAGAAGGTAACAATTTCTACAGGCAGCACGAACCTTTTGTTTTCTAGTTATTTTTGTATTGTGTCTGAGACACATTTTCATGATAACCTAAAGATTGTAAAATTATTTAAATAATAATAAAATATAATATTAATTCTTCTATATCCTTCTATATGAAAACAAAATCAATGCACCTCTATTAGTTTTCTGCTGGTCTTAATTTTGACTGTTCAAGATGAAAGATGTCCTCTATGGCAGGTCATTATCACCTCCATGAGAATATTGATGACAAGCCACACTGAAACTAGCCTGATGCTGGATCATTAGGTTGTCTGCAGCTTATATTTGGCCAGACAAACATAGAGGGACATGCATATCAGAGCTTTTCTTTTTCTTTTTGATCAGCTAATTCTTCACCACTGCTGATCAGAACAGCACCCAAACTATTGGATATGATGTCTTACTTAATCTATTTAATCACCATCACTCATGAATAAGACATCAAGATACTTGAAATCTTCCTCTTAAGTCCAAGAATGGCACCCGACCTCAAGGAGGAGGTCCACCTTTTTCTGGTGTCTGTCATCTGGCTCTGGGGACAATGGAAATCAACCATTTAATTCAATAAACTGACTAGAGAAGGAGAAGCCTCAGGGGTACAGCAGATATGAAGATAATAATGATGCCAAGAATTGAGCAATAAACAACCGAAATCCATGAATTCAAAACTGATGAAGGCACATTCATACATTTATATAAGGTGGACACAATCTGAAAGAGATATGGTAGCTAGAATATAAAATATGTCAGTAAATCTAAATGTAATCATATAATATCAAGAAACCATGGCAAAGGAACATCGTAAAGCAAGTGAAACATGCATTAATTCAAACATAGATGCCTTTAATCAGCCAGGCATCTACTCATATGATTCTTTCCCATCCACTGCCTTTACCCTTTTTTTAAGTTTGAAGATTTTATCACCTTTCTGTGTTCACAAATAATCCTGGCAGCAGCTGTTATCAAGTCAAGCATAAAACACAATATTAACCTTCTTATACATTCATGGTCTATTCCCAGACACATAAAACCAGAATCAAGGTAATCACTGAACCTCACCAGAAGCTTACCGATATTAGCTAAAACAGTACTAAGTCACAATCGAATACGCAACGTAGCAAATTATTTTTTAGACTTTTTCTTTGTTGTTTTTGTGTATAACCACGTTGAAGTTTGTAATATATGTGGATAAAACTTCTCAGCATGATATATATATATATATATATATATATATATATATTTCGAATCAGTGAATTAAGGATCTCAAGTCTAAGTTAGATAGCATAATTTACAGTTTAAATTGAACCTAGAAACAGCTACTAGCTGAAATTTCTTTCAAACATTTTAAACAAACTGTGATTTAAGACAACATATGGGTGTTGGGGTTGAAAAATTGGAACTGATTTCCACTATCATTAATTTAATATGAAGGTGCATCCTGAAAAAAAGTTAAAAAAAAATCTTTACATCTTCAAGATATGCCCCATCCATCCATCCATCCATTCAATTTTTACTCATTCAGGACTAGATTGCAGAGTCAACAACCTAAGTGAAAATTTCTAGATCTTCCTCTCATGATGAGATTCCCTTATCATGGGGATCTCAAATGTGATTCCAAGCCAGGTATAATCTCTCTAACAGATTTACCCCAAAGCTTTCCTTGGAAGGCATCTAGAAGGGATCATTCCAAGATTCCCAAATCACCCGAACTGGACACTGTTCTTGTTTACACACAACTTCTGACAAATAACAGCGCTTGTCACCCTATCCCTAACTGTAGGTCCAGTCAATCTGGAAAGGAAAAACATTTTAGACACTTATATTTACATTCTCATTTAGTCATTTTCAGGGCTGATGACCATGTATGAAATTTAGACAAGTAAATAGTTTTGCCCTTTGATTTTGCTCTATTTACTCTACATAGCGATCTTAGTGGCATTTTAAACAAAAAAGTTTTGCCTGAGGACACATTACGATTTGTAGCAATTTCACAAACTACTGTGATACTGTGTTGGGTTTCATCTGATAACCCAGCTGCAGAGTTGTTTCCAGAGCTACTTTTTGTAAATAGTGCACTGCCCAGGGGAGGCTTTTCAAGGGGACAACCACTGCAGCCACAGTGGTTTATTCTATACTTTTAGATTACTGCAGAAACTGGTTCTATTGCTTTATAGTTCACCCTAATTATACCACACCAGTTTTATTTATATAGCCCTTTCACAATGGTCACTGGCCGAACAAAGTGCTGCACAGTAAAGTAGCAACAATAAAAGCATAAAAAAAACATTAACTGATAAAAAAACAGACAAGAAATAAATGAATAAAGAGGTAAATAGATAAAAAAATCAGATTGTAACAGAAAAAAGAGACTAATAAAAGGCTTTGCTGAAATAATTTGAATCTTAAGACGTGACTTAAAGACCTCTAGGGAAGAAAACTACCTAACTAGCAACGGTAAGTTGTTCATGAGCTTTGGGGCGCGGTGTACAAAGGCCCTCTCACCCTGCGTTATACATTTCATCCTGGGGACAACCAGGAATACTTGGTCTGCTGACCTCAGTGCCCGAGTAAGGCATTATAAGCTCCGACAGATAAATTGGGGCAAGACCATGTAAGGTTTTATATAGGAATAACAACATTTAGAATTTAGCAGTCAGTGAAGTGATTTAAGAACGGGAGTTTGTGATCTCTCTTTTTAGTTGCGTTGGTCGTGTTCGATGTGTACACACCGTTAAGCAGAGAGACCAAGACTTCCCTCTCCCTAGCCACTTAAGTCAGCTCCTCGAGAGGAATCCCTAGGCTGCGCCTAGAAATCCTGTCCATAAATTTCAGGACCGGTGACAAAGGGAAACGTTGGCGGAGTCCAACTCTCACTATAAACGAATCCGACTTACTGCTGGCAATGCGCACCAAACTCTTATACCGATCATACAGGGACCTAACAGCCTGTATCAAAGGGCCCGGTACAACATACTCCCGGAGTACCCCCCACAGGAATCCCAGAGGGACACGGTTGACCGCCTTTTCCAAGTCCACAAAACACATGTAGACCAGTTGGGTGAACTCCCATGCACCCTCCAGGACCCTGCTGAGGGTGTAGAGCTGGTCCAGTGTTCCATGGCCAGAATCCAAAGTTCGACTATCTGTAGGACCCTCCTCTCCAGAACCCACAAATAGACCTTACCAGGAAAGCTCAGAAGTTTGATCCCCCAATAGTTGGAACACACTCTGTGTCACCCTGGTCTGCCAATCCAGAAGATCTGCCCCCGAAGTCCACGCAATACTGTGGAGCCACGTTAACCAACACAGCCCTACACATCCAGAGCCTTGACGAACTTCGGGCGATTCTTATCCACCCTGGAGCCTTGCCACCAAGGAGCTTTTTAACAACCTTGGTGACCTCAGCACCAGAGATTGGAGAGCCCTTCTAAATCCCCTAGACTAAAATTAGTCATCACTGTTTTAACTCATCCTATCCAGTACTACTATTTAGAAAACATACAAAATGTAAAATAAACATTTGATTAGGTGCCATCAGCATGAAATTCATTAGATCAGTATACGAGTAGCTATATTTTGGAAAATGTTCCGAGACAATTAAAAGAAAAACAAGAATTCTCAAACATTTTGTGTACAGTTTAAATAGTCAAAACCTTTATTATGGGAGCTGGATGTTTTTTTGGTACTTAATATATTACTAGTTGTCCATATAATCATTTTTAAAATGACCTCAATATGAAAAAATCTACACATTTAACCTAAGTGATTAAGTTAATAAATTACAAAAAAAAATAAGTTAGCTGAAAACATGACTGTCAGGTTAATTGATCACTCTAAATTGTCCTTAGGTGTGGGTGTGTGCGTGCATGGTTGTTTGTCCTGTCTGTCTCTATGTGGCCCTGTGATGGACTAGCGACCTGTCCAGGGTGTACCCCGCCTCTCCCCAGTTGACAGCTGGAGATAGGCACCAGCCCCCCTGCGGCCCCTGGAGGACTAAGCGGTTCAGAAAATGGATGGATAATAAGTTACTTATTACAGTTTTGCCAAATTAAATAATTTACCTTACAGATTATATTCTTCTTCCAATTGTCTTTATTTTGTATCATAACCTTATCTATAAAAGATATTTTCTAATGTCTTTGTCTAAAATATGGCAAATGAGAGTATCCTCCATTACTGACCTGTCAGTGTTTTCCAAGCACCTGTAGAATTTAAGTTTATGAATCATCCTATGCTTATGTATGAATTTGGGATTGTGTCCTGCATCATCTGTTTATTGTATGCATACCTCTCTTTGCAGCTGAGTACAGGGGATGACAGTGTGCTTTGAAAATGAAATCAGTTATTGTAGCCATTGACAGTGATGTTTATTTTGCATAATGGTCTAGAAACAGTTCACTAAGTAATTTCAGTTGAGACGAAGGCTTCGGCAGGATACTAAATAAGCACTTAGTCTGCAGTGCTGGTGAAACGGCTTGCACAGGGAAAATAGGAAGTTAATGAAACCACTTACACACAGAGTTGAAAGATTCACACAGTGCTGGAAAATGAAAATGCAGGAAGGACATCAGTTGCAGCCTCTAAAATAAAAGATTCAGAGGCCTTCAACATTAACAGTCATATTAGACTTGGCACGCTATTAACACCCATCCTCTTCTATCTGACTGCCTCTCACTTTCAATGCCTCTGTATTAGTCACAGCTCTGTGTATCCCTTTACATCTTGTTCCTCTCTTTGCAAGACCTGCAATCAGTACCATAGGTCAAATAGATATTGTTCAAGATCTATGCATGGCTGAAGGTGGGCTTTTATGCTGCAGGGGTCATCAAAGAGGTGAACAATTTTGGGAGGTACAGCATTACCCTCCTCAGTTTGCTGGGTAAAAACAAGCTGATAAAAAAAGTAGACAAGGGTGTAATATGCATCAAATACTCAAAATATTAATGAAAATGATTTAATATTCTCTCATTTCATGAGTTAATCAACAAACCCACTATCAGGTAATTTTTTCTGTAGCATAATTGATGTTTATATACATTGTATTGAATGTAATGCATGTATTCCAAGTTAATAATGAAATGCTAGCTAGTATGATAGGGCTGGTTTGTTGCCAGTGGTGTTTATAAAAGGTGTATTTTTTCTTGTTATGATAGCTAGTGAGCTGTTAATAAATAGGACAGTGAGTGGAGCAAAACAGCTGATAAAAAACAAATATTATGACTCTCTCTACATTTACACAAAACAATGGCAAAAGACTCTATGCAGTATTTGAAACTCTCACAGGCAAATTGCATTTTTCTAAAGATGTTTAATCATACTTTGACTCAATAATTTTTGGAAATTATTGTTTGTAAGCAGAGCATGTTTATGGAAAAATGGAAATTGGCAAATGACAGAAAATTATAAAAACAAAAAGAAAACACTGTGGGGAGCCTAAGTCCCCTCCCTTTCTGGTCGGCCCATGGGTCCCCTGGCCGAAAAAATAATACATTGAAGTTAATGGAGCAATAAAAGTTATTTTCTGGTAAGCATTGTCCCATGTCCTGAATCACACATATGTTGTACCTCAGTTTAAATGATAAGTAATGATGTACATTTCAACTGTGTTTGTCAAGTGATTTGGAATTTATTTGACTGTAAAATTTCGCAATTAAAATGCCTGCAAATCAGAAACCAGAAGTTGCATGTATGACGTCATGCAGCTAACGTGAGCTAGCACTAGCTATGGCACTGTAAAACAGTCACCAAGAGCTTGCAGAGCATCTACCGCATGCTGGCTCTCACTCTAACGACTGCTTTATCCCCAACATAGCTGCCACTTTCCACATGGTCAGGTTTATAGTGGTTTTCTCCATGTTTAATGCTCCTTTCTTCATCCCGGAGGCTACGACCCCCGTTCTCCTAATTCTTCTGCATTTTTAATCCACTAAACGAAAAAAAATCAGCGTTTTCTCTGCATCAAAATTAGTCTTTTATATTAATGGACATCATATGTTCGATCCATGGCGCATTTCAAACGGGATCAGAAAATAACTTTTATTGCCCCATTGACTCGCACTCATTTTTTTGGGTAGTGGGGGACCCATGGACTGGAGGGAGAAAGGTGTGACTTAGACTCCCCATAAAGACAGGTTTGAATATCAAAATCAAAGAACTTCAAGCACAATAACTTAATATAGAGCTCAGGCAATGCCAAACTCAAACTCAGTGGAATTAGAGAAGGTAAATGATCAATGGCTGTGCCACTTCAATAAAAAACACTTTTTGTCAGAATTTAGTTTTTTGGGGTTTTGTATGCTGCTTTTTAACCTTCTCTGCTAATCGTTAGTCAGTAGCTTTTGCAGATTTGTTTGTATTTGTTCTTTATACTCCAAATTGATCCTCAGTTGTTTATTTCTTTCCACTGTTATTTTTTTTCTTTATCTTACACCTTCCATTGTTTCTTTCCTCTATCTGCCATTATGCGGTCCTTCTCCTTTTTTTCTGCTTGCTCCTTTCCCAGCTGCTACCACCAATTGCCTCCTCAAGGTTCTTTGTGATTTCCACCTCTCCCTCAGCATTAAACCAGTGAAACTCAAAAAATGTAATGTCGTGCAAGACAAAATCATTTATTTCAGTAATTACACTTAAAAGATTAAACTAATACACTGTAGAATATAAACTCATTACATGAAAAGAGAGCTGTTTAAAGCCTTTATTTATTATAATTTTGATGATTATGGCTTACAGCTTATAAAAGTCTTCTTTCTATGACCTGCCCGTGGACCAATATCTTTGTGCTTGTCTCTTTTTTCTTTCTTTCTTTTGTGCCCTATTTATATCACTCATTTAAGTAAATTAATTAGCATGCATTTTGTCACGCTGTTGGTTTACCTGTGAGACAATGCTATGTTGTTTGTATATAGCTCTAACTTTTATAATTAATAATTATTTTAATGCATTAATTTTGTAGGTGTTTTTGGCAATATACACATTTCCCAGGGACAACAGTTTGAAATTAGATTTGGAGGTGACACTGACACATTTACAGAAACGTTAATTAATGTGTACTGTCCCTGCCAAATAAACTGATAATAAAAAAAAATAATAATCTCAGAAATCAAATATTACATGAATTCAAGAAACAACCATTTCAAATACAGAACTGTTGGACCTATGAAGTATAATCATGGGTCCCTATTTGATCAACTATTGCCTCAATGCGGCTATCAGAATGTGATTCTGCTGAGGTGTTATAAAAGACCAGGATGTTCAATAGCGGCCTTCAGCTCTTCTGCTTTGTTCAGTCTTGTTTCTGTTGTCTTTCTATTGACCTGAACCCGATAGATTCTCTTAAAAGTTTCAGCATATGTAAAATCTCTGTAACAGCCTGGCTTGTATTAAGGTCAGATGCATCAGATTGGTACAAAGGTGATATTAGGGTGTTATTTTAATTGAATTGCAAACTGTATCTTTATATGCTATAGAAACACAGAATGGCATCATATACATCAGGATTATTAAAAATAACATGAGCAAATTTAGACACATGACCCTGATGTCCTGATATTTTAGCCAGCTGTTGCTTGAGAAAAAAAGTGCTTGAGATTTTATACTATAATCTTGAATCTATAGAAAGATGAATCAATATGGTCTTCCAACCTTAGAAATCAGAATAATAGGGAGAGAAAGATAAAAGGCAGTTTCACTGTCTGTCTTTCTCGCTGGGTACCACCGGGTCCACCTCTGTCTCTCTTGGATGTCACAGTGATTAATACAGACCTTAAGTTCACAGTAGGGTCGAAAAGCTGTGATTAAAGAAGATTGCACCTGTCACACTCAGACACACACAACCCAACAAAGCAGATAGAGGTGACCTAAACACAGACCTTTCCATATATCTTTTTCAGATAAAGAGAAGAAGCTGGAGGTCATCAATCCACCATTGACACCAGGCACTCTGAGGGGTCACTGTCACAAATACAGATTATACTGCAGCTACGCAAACTTTGGAGAAGGCCTCCAGGGACAGACAGTAGTGTTGTGCACTTGAGTTTGATACCCTAAGACTGGCTGAGCACATTAATATAATTCAAACTAGACTTTGAGACTAGCATTACATACAGAAGATGCAAATCTTTATATAAATACCACTTTGGGCATGTCTGTAATAACAACATTGTGGCTGATAATGGCAGCCAAAATTTGTTAATCAAGACACATTAAACATGTCTAAAATGTTGCTTTTTTGAGTGCAAACATAACCTATATCAGTGTTGTGTTTGCCATGTTTTTTCTCCAGAATCAGAAACAGCTGTTTAGAAAATAGCCATTACAATATTATGTAATAATAATTCCGTAAAGCACAATAATTGCAAAAACATTGGCAATATTGTATGAATTTAAAAATCAGTTTTAAAATACATAGGCGCGGGTCCTCTTTTCAGGGGAAAGCCATATTAGATGACGTCTTTACTTCTACAAGAGCCTGGACGGACAAAGCTCACGGAACACGCCCGCTTTTAAAACATTGATTTCCCCTCAAAATGCAAAAAAGTTTCGCCATAAATACATTCTTACCTCTTCGCTAGTTCCAAGCGAGGAAAGAAAGACTGATGTGCTGGTCATGTTGCTGCAAATAGAAAATTCTCAGGGAATTGAGCGTTTGAAAACAGCAGTAGTTGGACCTCTGTTGTTGAGTTTCTTACTCGAAGACACAGATACCGCATGCTTGTGATAATTTAGGTATGCACTGCCCCCTACTGGCCGGAAATTACACACTGTGCCTTTAAGTTCACACAAGAAATTCCATTGTAGTTTACATCACCATTGGCATCCTTTTTAGCCTAGCTAATTTATGTATGTATGAGTAATCTTTTTAAACTCTAACGGGCGCCAGGTTGAGCTCCGAATGCCCGAGCTCTCCTAGCTATGCCCTCAGCTCCCAGCAACGCCCCTAAATTTTGATAAACGCCCACATCTCTCCACAGCCCTCCTTGCCCCGCTCCCCGGGCACAAAAGCATAACATTGTCAACAGCAATCAGCTATCACCTGTGGAAATTAGTATATATGTAGTTATTTTTCCCAATTGCGCAATGCCTTCTTGTAGAAGATGCTACAGTACTGTAATGTCGATGAATGATACAGAGTCACAGCATGATGGAGGGAATACTGATAAACACCATGGCTAATCACCCCGAGCTATATGTGATCAGCTGTTTTCTACACAGTGAAAGGAACAAAAATATAAACATAAAGAGGTTAAACTATCTAGACAGAAAAGCTCTTAAAAGGTTTGTGAGTGGTTCTTAAAAGAGCCGTTTTGGCTGCAGATGCACTGCTCCCTCCTCCGACAAGTGAGCCATGAACAGCTTTCTCACCTGGACAGCCTCTCTGGAGGAGTAACCTCGACCCAGGCTTGTCTCCACTACATCATGTCCTGCGCTGCTCACATATTATTCTATACACTTTTACTAGGAGACAGATCGACAGCCGTTCAGCATTGTAGTTGTTGTCTCACAGGTTGATGCGTGGACGAACAAGCGACACCGGCTCCCCAAACTGGGCCTGCCGACGCAACAAGGGGCCGGTGTTTACAGATTCCCTGCTGTAGCGGTCCCAGCTCTGCCTGGGGCCCGGCCGAACACTTAATACAATCAGCTCAGAGACTAGAGCCCACCTGCAGCCACATTCCACATGCTGTGCTCAAGATGGTGCTCGGAGGATGTTGTGATGACGTTGAGCACAGCTTGTCGAAGGGGGGAATGTCCGAGGCTCTTAACAGGAATTGCAGCTAATTTCAAGGCATTTAGTTCAGACATGTTGTGAGTGCAATAGTATCAAATAGGTAGTATATCTAATATATTGAACTTACAGATACATTTTCAGTGATATTATACTGTAGCTGTACTGTACCACAGAATTGCTTTCTCTACCTAAGAAGAACGTGCCAACTACCCTTTAACTGATTATTATTCATTATTGTCTGTTTAATTCCTCTGCATGTTTTACTTGTTCATATTATTTCAGTGTTTAACTACGAACCTGTTAATTTACTTTTCCTTCCAGTGTTTTCTCTGTGGGAGCCCTCTGGAACTGTGGTCAGCTGTGGCTCCCTGGGTGTTGCTAGGTAGCGCTTGGTTGGAGGTGGGGGTCTCGACCGCCGTTGGGTCAGTGCCTTTGCTGCTGCTGTTGATGTGCTGGGGCAGAGGGCTCCTATGATGGCATTTCCTTAACTAACCAGGCCCTGTATATCTTGGGTCATTTTGTGAAAACTGACCTAACTGACAAGATATGAAAACTGATATTTGCAGACCCTTTCCATCCAATCTGACTGAGTTTGAGCTACTTAGAAGAATGGAAAAATGTAAATTCAAGTAAAGAAGTACAATAAAGTTGATCAATTGACAGAAAAAAGGGTATTAATTACTAAAGATGAACCATCTGAGCTTGACACAACGTTCAACCTCACCACAAGTTTCAGACAAACTGACCTCTGCTTCATCGCAATGTTCAGTTCAGCCATCTTCAGCACAAGCTTCAGCTTCGGCCAAGCCGTCCTCCGCCTCAGCTTAAACTTAAGCTCTTTCAGCCATTTCCTCACAAGGTTCAGCTCTGCTGGCTTTGCCGTAAGCATCAACCTAGCCTGCCTCCAAGCGGACACAACAAGGTACAGCTCTGCCAGTCTCCGCCTTAGCACAGGCTTCAGCTCTGCTAGTCTCCCCCTCAGCACAGGCCTCAGCTCTGCCTCAGCACAAGTTTCAGCTCCGTCGGCCTCAATTCCAGCTCCAGTACAGCCGCACTCAACCACAGCTCCACTTCTGCCGACCACCAAGCTATAAGATTCACCTCAGCCAGCCTATGTCTCCCTTCAAGCCTCAGCTCTACCACTTTGTAAGCCACAAGGATCAGTTCTTCCGCTTTCCACTGCAATGTTCAGCTTTCCTGTTTTCCAAGTCATAAAGTTCTTCTCTGCTGTCTCCCAAGCCAAGGTTCACTTCCATCACCTCCGGACCCAAAAGGTTCCCTTCCACAAGCCTCCTAGAATGAAAATTAATCCTAGCAAGATTAAAAGTTTCACTCCGACAATTCAAGGTTTCCTTCAGCCGGTCTCCAAGTCTCATGGTCCTCCACAGCCAGTCTCCAGGTCACAAGGTACCTTGTCAGCCAATACAACACAAAGTTATGCCATCTTGTCACACGGTCAATCACTGCCAGTCTCTTAAAAACAATGTTATGCATCGTCAACCTCCAAGACACAGAGTTCTGCACTGTCGGCCTCTAAGATACAAAGTTCTGTGTCGCCGCAGGCCCCGAGACATAAGGTTTTCGCCAGCCAACCCGGTCACAATATTCTACATCATCGTCAGCCGCCCAGTCACAAGGTTCTGCAATGCCACCTGCCTCAAACACACAAGCTCCTTAGGTGCTGGCCTCCAAGACACAAGCTCCTCAGCTACCAGCCTCTAAGACACAAGCTTTTCAGGCACCATTCTCCAAGGCACAAGCTCCCTAGGCACGGGCCTCCAATACACAAGCTCCTCAGGTGCTGACATCCAAAACACAAGCTCTGCAGGTGCTGGTCTCCAGGACACAAGCTCCTCAGGCACCGGCCTCCAAGACAGAAGCTTGTCAGGCACCGTCCTCCAAGACACAAGTTCCTCAGGCGCTGGCCTCCAAGACACAAGCTCCTCAGCTGCCGACCTCAGAGTCTTCAGCTCCCTCATTGCCGGCCACCACTGAATCCAATGACTTCATCATTGGATTCCTTGCCATCTGTTCCCATGTCATTGGACTCCTTTTGTTTTGTTTCGTCTCACATCCTGGACCCTTTCCTCTTACCCTGGCCTGGAGTTTCTGGTTTGTGTTGCAGTTTTGGGGGGTGGGGGTTGGGTGTTGGGAGAGTCACACTCTCACCGTGTGACTCTCTTCCTGTCTGTGTCGCTGCCTAGCTTCCTGTTTTGTCTAATTGAAGTCAGCTTTTCCTTGTCTCTGTCACCTATTTTTCGTCTCCTAATCGCCCTTCCCAGAAAATATGTCTCATGTCTCAGCTGGTTCGGTGTAATTGAATGTCGTCTACAGTCTTTGATTGTCTTCGTTCTCCTTGTGCATTCCTGAGTCCTAGTATTGGATTCATAATTAAAGATGAACCATCTAAGCTTGACACAATGCTCTGAATCTGGGTCCTCATTTAACCCCAAGCTTATAGTTTGTAGGTATGAATACTTTTAGAAGACATGTAAGGAGAGTGAAGCAAGCCAAAGACTAAAGTTAAATGACTGGTAATGTGATCAACTATAATTATCAGAATATTTTTTTCTGTGAAATATATATCATTTTGTTTACCCAAGTAACATATTTTTAAATAGAGCTGTGAGAGACTTCTCAGCATCAATCGGATGGGAAACTGGAGATCTGAGTACTTCTATTTAAGTTTCTCGTCAATCCATTCTCAGGGCTTTCATTAAAGGATTTTAATGATTAATGATCCTTCTATCAATATTTATTGATCATCAAGGGTCTGAGGCACGTCTAAGTCTGATAAATGTTTGATTACCCAATCTAAGAAAAAAGGTTCAGATTTGTGTTTTTAGTTGGAAAAAAAAAAAAACAAAAAAAAAAACGTACATAACCTCCCGGAAATAGACTTACACAAATAATTCCAGCAAACAAAACTCAGCAAAATTGAAAACATAATTTCTTTCTCAGATTATGTGTTGTATATGTATTATGTACTGTGTTTGTGGCTTTTAGATAATCTTTGGTTTATGGTAGATTGATGTTCTCTGTGCTCTCTGAATTCTGCTTGTCTAAGTTAAAAACAGCTGTGTTATCCAAATTACTGTTCAGATGTGCTTCATCATGTACACCGGGTGTCTTAATTGTTTTCCAGGCAAAGATTTAAGTGAGTAATTCAAGCTTGTGCTTTGGGAACCAAGCCATGAAAACAACTCGCAAATGAGAAAATTAGAAGGGCAAGCTTCTGCTGAACCGAGCCCCAGGCATCATTGCAAATCTATACACAGTCCTTTTCCCCTGAATGTCAAATGAATAGGAAAAAATAAACTCTAAATACTTAAAAAAAGACATCATGCATCTGTATTAAACTGACCTAAGGGAAACCGAGCAGTAGACATACCTCTCATCTATGCTTTCTGTTTAATTCAGATTTACTCACTGGGAGACCATAAAACAAAGTGTCCCACAAAGTGTTTTTAAGGTGATTTATTTACCACTGGCCTAGGATGCAGAATATTGCACATCATGCCTAATCAAGTCCCTCAGGTCACAGGGCTCCGTAGAAAGAAAATCGAGGCTGCAACACAAACAAAGCCATACTGAACATACTTTGCCACCTTCAGATGCTTTTTGGATTGAATTTGCATTCGCCCTTGAGACTGCCTCCACACCCTGTTAATATTCTTCCCGCCATTAACAACGTTTATTGTGCACACGGAAATCTCTGAGGTCTCGCTCCTCATCCCACCATTCCCCTCCCCCTTGTTTAAATAAGTGCTGCTGGTAAGAACTCTATGTTCTGCATTAAAAAACACTCCCCCATGCTACAGTCATCTTAAATCAGCTGTCCACATGTTTGTCATGTGTGTGCTTCCTCTCTTACTCGCATGGTCTAGCTGAATATGTGAATGTTTCGTATTCCCAACACTAATTACTTGCTTTTGCTTCGGTTGTCACCTTGCTGGTGCAAGTTAGCAACCTTATTGACTTGGGTTGAGACTGCTATACTTAAACCTCGGGGTAACATCAAACTCCCACACAAGGCAGGGGTAGAAGTGTCAGAAAATTGCGGACATTAAGCCAGACAGTGATAGAGGAAGTAATTACAGGAGCAGTGCAGGGGTGGAAGTCATAACTGACCGATCCCTGAGCATTTCTTGAAGTTGCTCTCTGTCCTTTTGCACCTTCAGCAAAGATGAGAAAATAGCCAGCACTTTAAGACTAAAACTTTAAGAAAGTTTATTTACTTGTTTTACTCCATATTTTATTTTCCTGCAATTGTATTGTAATTTATAGTATATTTTTCCGTATAGTTGTAAATCTCGAAATAAGAAAGGGTGCAGAAAGTTGCATTTAATTGAGCGAAATAAGTATTTGAACCCTCTAGCAAAAAATACTTAATACTTGGCAAAACCCTTGTTTGCAAGCACAAAGGTCAAACGTTTCTTGTAATTGATAATCAAGTTTGCACACATTTTAGAAGGAATTTTGGTCCACTCCTCTTTTCTGTCTTTGTGCAACTTTGAGCTTCACAGACTGAGTAGGCCACTCCATGACCTTAATGTGCTTCTACTTGAGCCCCTCCTTTGTTTCCTTTGCTGTATGTTTTGGGTCACTGTCGTGGTGGAACACCCATCCAGCATCAACACCCATCCATTTCAGTTTCCTGGCAGAAGGAAGGAAGTTGTTGCTTAGGATTTTACGATAAATGCCTCTGTCCATTTTCCCATTGATGCAGTGAAGTTGTCCTGTGCCATTAGCGGAAACACACCGCCAAAGTAAAATGTTTCCACCTCCATGCTTTACGGTGGAGATGGGGTTTTTCTTCCTCCAAACACGGCGACTGGAGTTTATGCCAAATAACTCAATTTTGGTTTCATCTGACCACAGCACTTTCTCCCAGTCACTCTCTGAATATATCAGGTGTTCATTGGCAAACTTGAGACAGGCCTGAACATGTGCCCTCTTGAGCATGAGGACCTTGCAAGCTCTGCAGGATTTTAATCTGTTGCGATCTAATGTGTTTCCAATGGTTTTCTTGGTGATTGTGGTCCCAGCTACTTTGAGATAATTAACCAATTCCTTCTGTGTTGTTCTAGGATGATTTGTCACTTTTCTCAGAATCATTGACACCCCATAAAGTGCATGGAGCCCCAGACCGAAGTTGATTGATGGTCATTTTGTGCTCCTGCCATTTTCGAAGGATTACACCAACAGTTGTCACCTTCTCTCCCACAGTCTGGAGTCTGCTTGATTAATTGATTCTGTGGACAGGTGTCTTTTATACAAGTGACTAGTTAAAACAGGTGTCTTTAATGGGAAGAATGAGATGGTTGGTTGTTTTTCCCGGGCATCACAACCAATCCATAAACTAATATGTAGATAGAATTTAACAGTATCTAAAGCTTAGTGATATTTTTTACCTTCCTTACCATACTATTAAACATAAACATAGGTTCTTGTCCAACCAGTTAGCCTGTGGCTTCCAGAAAAAGGCTTGTGTGTTATGTCATTTTTATATACCAGTGAAACAGTAAGTCAGAGATCAATAGTTTCCATCCTAAGATATTGTACTAGACTAAAATACATATAAAATGCTTCAATTAAATGTATTTTATGCTAAGGGTTTTTTCATTGTGAGATTGTTCAGATTTGTTTCACAGATTATCATTAGGTGTTGCAATACATTTGGTGGACACTAATATCTGTTTTTTATTTATTTACCTCATCAAATAATGTTTTGTCATCCAATTTTTCATCCATCCATCCATCCATCTATCCATCCATCCTCTCAAAGCTAAATCCAGTTTATACCCGTGAACGAAAACACTGATTAATCCTTTCAAGTTTTTCCATTTGCATCTCCTCCACCTCCAAATTTGTCTTCATGTCGCTCTCTATTTGCCTCAGTCTTTTTCTCCCTTGTCTCTTTCTCTCAGCCTCACAGCGTGACACACCGGATGGGTTGAGACAGGCAAACGAGTGATGGGATAAAAGTCAGATGTGATGAAAGCTGATGGAGCCAACAGCAAACTCATTTACAGACCAGGCCCTGCTCCTCTGGGCAGGTTGCTTTTCATCAACTTTCTAAGTGTTTGGCACATTGTGAAATTTTATTTGGAAATTCAAAATAGGAGGTGAATACTGATAAAAGAGCAATATCTATTGTAAAAAGAGGAAATTAAGTGTTCATTTCTGCCTAGTAAAAAATATTTAAGAACACAGTTGGCCATGTGCATCTTCTTCCCATCCGTCACTCCACGTCGGTGATGGATGGTCCTGCCCGCTGGTCGATGATGGCTCTTGATGCCTGGGGCCGGGGGCCCCGGTTGCGGCCCGGCTCGGTCCTGGTGCATGCCTAGCTGGTCCTGGGTGGGCCGGTATGTCGGGCGGCCGCTGTTTCGGGCCGACATCCTCCTTGGATTGACTGGGGCACCTCTTATGGGGGTGCCGGGGTTGTAAGTAGGTTGGTGCCGTCTGGTGGATCGGTGGGGACCGTGCCCGGCACCCAAGCTCCTGCCAGTTCCATGAGTTCTACTGCCTGGTCGGTTCATCTGGGGGGGCTGTCCGGTATTGGCTGGGCCCCAGATCTTGGCCCTCTGCATGGGGCGGGATCTGGACCCGGGAGCTGGTAGATCTGGATGTCCAGATGCTGGCTGGGCGCGGCCTGGAGAGGGCGTACATCCACTGTGGCTTTACTGTGGCTCCCTGGCGTGTGGGTGTGTGGGGGGGGCCGGCTTGTTGGCGGTGGGTATTGGTCCGGGGTGGCGGCGGCGTGTATTGTCTGTCGATCGGCTCCAGGCGCCTCCTGCCCGGCGGCGGTGGCAGGGGACCCCTCTCGGCGGGTCCCTGGTCGGGGCCTTGCTGGGGGGCGGGGTGCCCCTGATCCCCGTGGCCTCCGGGTCCTGTTCCAGGCCCGCCTGGCGTAGCCGGTTTCCATGAGCACGTGGGCTCGTCCCTGCGATCTCTCGGGGCCCCAGCATTGCGGCTGCTTGGTGTTCCCCTGGGGCTTCCTTCTGTTCGTCTCTTTGTGGGTGATCGGCCCTGCGCTGGTCCGCCTGCGGCTCCTGCGCTCTGTGGGACTCTGGATGCATGCGTCTCCTGCCTCCTTCATGTCTGTGTCGATTCCTGTAGGACGGATTGACGGTTCCTTACACCAGCTATCAATCCCTTGCATGGGGAAACCTTATTCAGACCTGCATGCTCGCACACACACATAGGTGTGGGGACATTGGTGTGGACGGACATATCTTGAGTTGAGGTTATTGTCATTAGTTAGCTTTTACCAAGAGCTTAACAGAAACATTAGTTTTGTGTTTATTAATCCATGCTTGTGTGTAGTGAATGTGTAATTCTTTATTTTTATTACTGGATCTGAACTATTGGTGTGGTTCTGTTCAGTTCGTTGTTTTTGTTTGTTTTGTTTTACTGCTTCTCTGCCATCCAGCAAAGGCGGAGGACTGGGATGTTTTCTTGTGTTCTTTGTTTGCCTCCCTGTCTTGTGTCGTCAGGTCGTGCCTCTGCTGGTGCGGTTTCTTTTCTTCACCTTCTTCCTTTCTTCCTTCTTTTCTCGGTTTCGTGTCCATGACTTCAGGAAATTGAACCCTCAGTAATTACTAATAAAGATTATTTAATACATATACATCAAGTGGAGTGTTACAGCAAAGATGTAATACTCTGCTTGGGAAAGTAAAGCTGTTGGACTTTTCCTTGGTACTCAGACACCAATTCTGAGTGGCAAACTCCTAGACAGGACACATAAAAAAAAAAAAACACAGTTGGGGTTATTGTTCTATGCTTTTACTATACTGTTATACAGGTACTGTTATACAAAATTACAGTGCAAATATGTTTCATAATGTGATTAGATGATTGACAAGGTACAAAGTATTCTATGCTTTGTTTGACATGTTTCAGACTTTGAGAACTTTCAAAAACTAAAAGTTTTGAAAATAAATTTTGATTCCTCATTGAAAAGTATTTTTATATTTACTATGTTATTAATACAGTGCAGTTATTTAACATGAGATTTGCTATATTTGAAAAAGACAAAAAATATAAATATGTCCCCACATAGGTAGCTCACTGACACCACTGTAAATGGCAATGATGGCAAAATGTATCCACCTCCAATGGTGACACTGATGTTTGGGTCATACTCATTGTTTCTTTTCCTCCAAAGAAGAAGGGCTGAGTTGATGGAAAATAGCTCCATATTCTCCCCATCTCACCACAGAAACTTCTCTCAGGTCAATTTTAAAATATTTAGTTTGCTAATAAATAAAACTCTGCTTTACTCTGACTTTAGATATCTAATTGGTAAGGAAATTAAACAATGGGTCTGTTTTTTATTAGTATTTAGTGGTATAATCAATACATTTTTTGAGTGGAATAGGCTCAATTCAAAAAAATTCCGATCACTGTCCATAAGGCCATTACAGTTTACTTATGTGCTTATTCAGCTTTTCAGTAACCACTAGGGTTTTTTTTATATCAAAGAGAATAATAAAGTTTATTGTCTTCTTCAGACAGATGGAGAGAAACAGATTCACATACAGGACTCAGAGTGCATGTTTCTGCTTTAGTGATTGGTTTCAGTGGGCAACCACATGATGTAACATATTTGTTCTTTAGAGCCAAAATCAGTTTGGTGAACTAGAGAAATGACTGTGCTTTGTGTGTGTGTGGTTTTTTTGCCCAAAACACAGGAAGAAGTCAACAATTGCCATGGAATTGGAGAATGAGTTAAATATTTACATGATGCCAAACATTTAACAACCATTTCTTTCTCTGGTCTTGAAGGCTTTTTATACTTTTCCTTTCCCTGTTTACCAGATTATTGTGTTATTTTCCTTTATGCCCCATTGCAGATCAGCCAAATCTTAAAGCAAACCACATGTTCTCATCCTTCAAGCCCAGACATATCAAAGTCTGGATGAAAATCCTAGGATGGTTGGAGTTTTCTCATATTTGAAAGGACTTTAAAGGACTTTAAACATTTTTCCCAATGAACACAATTTTATATGTATGATTTAATTACATTTTTACAGGCAGTTAAGTTTTTCCTTTTATTTATTTTAAGTATTTTGAATGTCTAGATTTGTCATTTATTTACACTAAAAATTGTAGTTTTATTTTTCAAATTTAGGAATGGTGATTAATCCACAGCTACCACAGTGATTAATTAGATCAACATTTTTAATAGTTTAACAGCCCTACTAAAAAGAAAAAAATAAGAGTTTTTGTTGGGACGAAGTATGTATGTTTTCCATTCTTCAAGCACCGTTTCAAGCACTGTTTAAGCACCGCCACCAAAGTACCAGTTTGGTACCCATCCATAACTAGAACAACTGTGGCTAAAATTTAGTTTATGTGAATGACTGATTGTAGTTTGAAGCACTTTGGGGTCCACTGGACTACATAAAGCACTATACAAGCTCAGGCCGTTTATATGATTTCAGACCCGAAGTCACCCTTTTGCTTTTGATCTAGTTTTTGGTACAACTGCAGCTGCAAGTACTCAGGGGTGTGTCTCTATGGGCTTTGCTCATCTAAAACCTCAAGCTCAGTCAGACTGGATAAAGAGTATCTGTAATCAACATAGAATTATTTTTATTTTTTTCTCAGTTACAGTTTTAGTAAATTCAAAGCTGTGGCTGTTTTGTTTCTCATATGATGGTTTTGTGCATCTCCCATGTTCAAACCTTGCAATTTTTTTTATCTAAGTTAAACCTGTTTTAAACATCTTTACACTCCACGTCTCAGACGTGTCTTGTGTGTTTATTTGTCTGCATGATACTGCTTTGCTTTCTCTAACTGACCTCTAAGGCCTTCACAGAACACCATATTAATGACATTAAATTAAGCAGAGGTCAATCCTTTTTTGGTAATTTAGTAACTTCTAAACCTAACTGTTGGCACTGGATATTTTGTAGGGGTATCGAAGTAAAGGTATCTGATTACAAATACATGCCATTTTTTATTTGGATAAAAACATTTATCTTTTTTCATTCCACTTGTGTTGGTCTATCACATAAAATGCAAAAAAAGCCCAACAACTTTGTGGTTTGTCTTTGTAATGTCACAAACCATGAAAAAAGTACATAACACTGTATATACTTTTGTCACTTGGAAACATAAATTACAAAGGATAGGAACCACGGCTGAAAAATTGACTGAAGCAAAATGTAGAGAAAATGCAAAATAAATGAAGCCATAAAACAGCCGAACACAGGAGACTCCAAAATGCTTCCATTTCACTCCCTAGACTTGATGCATTAGGATTTTCTTCACCCTGCTGCTAAAGTGCAGTGTTTTATTGGTGTGTCTTTTTTTGAAGGCACTGAGATGAGCAGGTATAACATGCTGTTATGGTGAATCAGTGATCGAGAGTGCACAGAAAAACTGACTGAACTTAACGTCTTATCCAAAAAACCAAAAATAAATTCTTAGAGATGGAAAGCTATTGTTATGTAGTGATGAGAACTGTTTATCTTCAAAAATCTGCAAATAAATCTATGGAAACGAAGCATCCTCTGCTCTTCACACTGATGCTCTAAGCACTATTCTAAGGTGTTTCAGCTTTACGTTACTCCTTGTAGTATAAGAATTGTTTTTACTCTACTTCTGTTAAATGCCCGCAAAGTTGATGATTCAGCAGTTCAGTTTACAGCTTCTCCGATCATGATGTCCTGAAACCTTGTGGATAGTATGATGTAGACCAGCAGTACAACAGGGGTTGTTAGAATAACCTTTGTAATGATCTGTGTCTGTGCAAGTGTCATTTTAACAATCTTACGAAAACACTAACTGTCATTATCAATTTGCATCAACAGGGTTTTACAGGCAAGGTTATCACAGTTAGGAAGAATGAACCCAGTAAAAGTAGTTCATTAAAGCACTGAACATAAATCTCAAGTGCACCTAATAAAGTTTAAAAACTGCCAGGACCATCTTCTAAAGATGATTCAAATAAGGGATGGGGTTCCCACCAGTGCATAACTTGTAAGTAAGTAAAATGTATTTATATAACGCCTTTCATAGACAAAGGTCACAAAGCGCTGCACAACATTACAACAAAGTAGAAGCATCAGTAAAAGCATTAAGTATCCATCCATCCATTTTCTTAACCGCTTAATCCTTAATGGGTTGCGGGGGGGCTGGTGCCTATCTCCAGCTGTCAACAGGTGAGAGGCGGGGTACACCCTGGACAGGTTGCCAGTCCATCACAGGGCAGGACAAACACACACACTCACACCTAAGGACAATTTGGAGAGATCAGTTAACCTGACAGTCATGTTTTTGGACTGTGGGAGAAAGCTGGAGTACCCAGAGGGAACCCATGCATGCATGGGGAGAACATGCAAACTCCATGCAGAAAGACCCTGGGCTGGGATATGAACTCACAACCTTCTTGCTGCAAGGCAACAGTGCTAACCACTGCGCCACCGTGCAGCAAGTATATAAAACATCAAACAGAGAAAGACATAAAATCAGGACACAAATGCTTGATTAAAAAGGAAGGTTTTAAGTTGCTTTTTAAAAACCTCAACAGCTGCAGGGTTAGACTGTTCCACAGTCTGGGGGCTACAGATTAGAGACTTCTGTCCCCCTTCGTTTTGAGATGATACCACAAGAAGGTTCTGGGCCTGGGAGTGAAGGCTTCGCGCTAAGCAAGGTTAAACTAGGAGCTGACGAAGGTATATCGGAGCCTGACCACACAAAGCTCTATAGGTCAGCACTAGAACTTTGAATCGGATTCTAAAATCCACAGGAAGCCAATAAAGAGAAAATAGAACGGGAGTAATATGGGCATATTTAGGGGAGTTGGTTAGGAGTCTGGCTCCTGCATTCTGGATTACTTGTAAAAGAGAATTGCAATAGTCCAGGTGTGATGACACAAATGCATGAACATTTTTTTTCCAGATCAGATCTGGATACCCATCCATCCATTTTTTGAACCGCTTAATCCTCAAGCGGTCGCGGGGGGGCTGGTGCTTATCTCCAGCTGTCAATGGGCAAGAGGCAGGGTACACCCTGGACAGGTCACCAGTCATGCCATCACAGGGCCACATAGAGACAGACAGGACAAACAACCATGCACACACTCTTATCTAAGGACAATTTAGAGAGATCAATTAACCTGACAGTCATGTTTTTGGACTGTGGGAGGATGCCAGAGTACCTGGGATACAAACCCTAACCCTTTTTGCTGCAAGGCAACAGTGCTAAACACAGTGCCACTGTGCACACCTAGGTCTGGATACTAAATGTATAATTTTAGCAATGATGCGGGGGTGAAAGAAGCATGAGCGAGAATTAGATATGATGTGAGAGTCCAAGTCTAAAGAGCAGTCAAATGTTACTCCAAGGTTTTTTACCTTTGAGTTGGTTCCTCGGCAGAGTGGAGCAAGATTGTGCTGAATTTTGGAGTAGAGGTGACCTGCGGCATTTGTTAAAGTCTCAGTCGTTTTAGAATTTTAAACACAGAAAGTTGCTGTAGAGCCAGTCACTAATCTGTGAGAAAAACTGGAGGAGAGTAGAAAGTCTTTTTAGGTCGTCCGGTCTAAAGGATGTATATAATTGGATATCATCAGCATAAATATGGTAACAAATGCTGGGAAAGGACTGGATAATTCTCGCTAGAGGGAGAATAAAAACCAGATAGCAAGGGGCCAAGGACAGAACCCTGTGCAACCCCAAAGGTTGGAGGAGCAGTGTCAGTGGAGAACATATCTTTCCTGACACAGAATTTCCTGTCAGATAGATAAGACAAGAGCCAATCGAGTGTGGAGCCAGAAATACCAGCCAAAACCTGTAGCTTAGATAACAGTAAGCTGTGGTCTACAGTATTGAATGCAGCACTGGGTTCCAGTAGGACCAACACAGGACATAAAGCAGATAAAACAAATCATTGTAAACTTTCAACAGAGCAGTTTCAGTGGAATGGTGCTTCAAAATACCTGATTGAAAAGGGTCATGAATCAGTGACCGTTGATGTTGGGAGCTAAACTGGGTTTCAACCACTTTGTCGAGTAGTTTACTTACTTACTTAAAAAAAACGTTTGATGTGGAGGAATATATACACTGCTGTTAATGGTGTCAAATAATATTTTAGGGTTGTTTTTTTTCTGGTTGATGATATTGGTGAAATATGCAGACCTAGCATCCTTTACTGCCTTGTAAAAGAGGTCAAGGCATTCTTTAAGGAAATCACAATGGACAGCTAGACCAATGCTCTTCCAGAGACGTTCTGCTTTCCAGCAGGACCACCTCAGCTCACGAATATGGCTGTTCAACCAGGTTGAGGAATTCTGAACTAACCTGCAACAGTTTTAAGCGGAGCAAGTCCATTAAGAATAGTAAGACATTGTTTGTTAAAAAAGACGACCATGAGCTCCACATCATCATCCTCAGGGAAGTTGCTAAGATTAAAAAAGAAATATAAAATTAAGAGGAACAGAGTTATCAATAAAGCACCTGTGCTTAATGGTGGGCTGTGACTAAGACTCGTCAACACAATAAATGTTAAAAGAAATAGCCTTATGGTCACTGAAAACAACATCTCTCATCACCAAGTTATTAAGAGATAGTCCTTGCTCAGGAATTGCACCTTGCAGATGTCTCGGCACACACAGTGAGCGGATCAATTGGGACACTAGCTTTATTGTGAGAAGGAAAGCAGAAAATCAAGTATTTAACAAGAATTCAGGCTCTCACAGACTTGTTACTACTTATTTAAAGCCACTGTATGGAGATATTCAGGGAGTGACAGACTTTTTGAATCCCACTCTCAAGACTCCTCCCAAAACATCCCTCTTTCCTCCCATCCTGCTCCCTCAAGCCCTATGTCAACAATTGTGGACGCTCATTACCTGTGTGGTCAAAGCAGGTCAAAGAGGAAAGCTATCACACATTACCTGGTTGTATTTTGTATTTTGTTATGGACAGTTCAAAGGTAAGCGACACCTCCATGACTGACACTCTCTTCCAAAATGGCGACTGTAAAAAGGAGCAGCCTGTGCCGTCCCATTCTCACAGGTTCACTCGATGCATATGTAAGTGGATTGACAACTGATAAGGTGGAAGCTCAAATTCTATTGGCTGAAATACAGCAGTCAGAGTGAAATGCATAGGGGTCTATGGGAGTAAACTGGGACATAGAAAGAATAACAAATGTTGTGGAACACTAGCTTTTTATCATAGTACTTGAAGACCCCACTATCATTTCAAGCATATATATATATATATATATATATATATATATATATATATATATATATATATATATATATTACTTTTACACATAAATAACGCATCTGGACTGCAGATTTAAGAAGTTCCTGTATCTTCCACTAATTATGAGTATTAAAGTGATAGTCTGGACTTTGTAACAAAAAAGAGAGAGAGAGACATGATTTGAAAAACAAAAAACGACCCAAGCTCCCTCCCCCTCCCTTTTTGACTGGTCTTGAAGCCAAGCCTACTTTTCCATGCACGCGCCGGGTCAATGGGCCAAGACGTGCGGAGAAGAGAGAAAAAACAACTGAGTGCCATCAATGGAGTTATCAGAGGTGAGGATGTTTTTTTGGTTTGAAATCGGCATCTTCTGCTCTTGAGCTGAGTGTTGATCCATGGCTGCGCTCGGGCTAATGGCGTAGGCTTGATTCGGAGGCTCCGTGTAAACAGAAAACTGAGCATGCGCATAGTTAGGAGCATGAGCACACAGCGTTCGTGATGATTGACAGCCCTTGGCATCACTTGATTGGTTCAAGTGGACGGCACCGTGGTTTCTGAGCCATAGCTGAGATACGGGAAGATGGGACTTACCTGTAATGTTATAATTCATAAACTGACTTATTTATATTACAAATTAAGGCCAGGAGGTCAATTTAATACAATTCTTAAAATTTGTAATTCATTTAGAGATCCCTTTAATGTCTTCTGTTTGAACTTGTTATCTGTACAAAAGACAGCTGTCCTCACTTTCAAACAGTAGGGGTCCAACCTCCACTTTGGCCATGACCAGAGAGCTGTTTAAGGATACCAGGGACTAGGACACAAGATCTGATGCATGCACAAAACTGGGGATGAACCAGTCTATAATAAACAAACAGTTTGGTGCAAAGAGATCAACTGTGCAATTACTAGAAAAACGTATAAATAAAAGATCACTGTCAATTTCCCTCGACCTGGGGTTCCAAGCAAGCTCTCACCGCATGGGGTACACATGATTTGAGAATGGTGAAGAAACAGCCCAGAACTACACTCGGGAAACTGGTGAATGCCTTGATGAGAGCTGGGACCACAGTAACAAAGCTGACTATTAGTAACACACTACGACATTCTGTATTAAAATCCCACATTACTTGAAAGGTCACCCTGTTTAAGAATCCCATGTCCAGACCCGTTTAAAGTTTACTAGAAACTATCTGAATGAACCAGAGAAGGATTGGGAAAATGTGATTTGGTCAGATAAGACCAAAATAGAACTATCTGTAAGCGCCACTTGTGGAGGGGGAAGAATATGGAGTTGCATCCCAAAAACACCATACACACTGTGAAGCAGGGGAGTGGAAACATGCTCTGGAAAAAAACCTGCATGGAAGATTGAACCAAAATACCAGCTACAGTGTGTGTAAACCTGGTGAAGACTCATCCTCTCATCCCTTTGATCCTTCCCTCATCCCTTCGGCCCTTCCCTCATCCCTTTGACCCCTCTTTCATCCCTTCGACCCCTCTCTCATCCTCACCCTCTCATTTTAGCTTACTCATGGTCCTAGCCTCTTCTAACATCTCTTTCTTTCAAATTTGTCTGTGGGGGTCCTTACCAGTCTTTGGAAAAGATTAATTCCAGAAGACTGCATCCTCACCCTGAATCTTCATCCCATGCCTCCATAGGCACATCTTGTCAGACACTTCAACACCTTTCCTTCAATAAACCTTGCAAGTCAAATATCTGTAAGAGTGGTCCTTGCTAATGAAACTTCCTTTAGCACAATGCAGCACCACTATATAAAAAGGATACAAAAGGGAAATTTTGGGGGTTCAGACATGATCATATGTTAGCCTGTTAAAGCCAAAATCTGCAACAACAAACAAGAAAACACTGCTTGCATTACTATTTTATTTTTGTAATCACTATATTACTGTACGTGCACATCCTCTTTATTTGTGTAGTTTCAGTTATATCAGAATTTATGTAAACCCAAGATTTAAAAAAGTAACCAAGATATGTAACCAATTTCACTCCGACAGGATGGGGAAAAAGGGTAAGATAACATTTTGTCTAGAATTTTATTTTAATCTATTCTGGAATTATTATTTTTTTATATAAATGTATGAATAAACATTCTTTGAAAAAACATTTTTTATTTATTCAAATTTATTTAAACCTCCATTACATCTACTTGATGAGATGCAGAAAATAACCATATTTCAAATGAGACAGCAGATTTGTTTTGGGCAAAAATCTCAGTAGGTCATAATTTTGCCATTCAAACACTAACAAGACAAACTCGCCTATAGTTGCTAACAGTAGCACATCAAATCTGTCTGACAGGCAGAGCTATTTTTATCTCCTACCTAATTGAAACATTACATGGTTGATTTTTGGAGCACTTTTGTCTGACACAGAGATCACCCTTAAAATCAGATGCTCCCTTTAATTAGGCTCTCAGTAACTACAGAAAGCTAATATATTTTCTGTTCAATGAGCAAACTATCCAAACTCTAAACAAACATTCTTCTCTTTTTATGGACTGCACCAATGAAGTTGTTCAAATGCAATGTTTGAGAAAATAAAATTGTTATCATAAAAAGTCCCTTAAATTCAGATGAATAGATGTCAAATAATGGTTTTGTTCTGATAGTTTAGCACTACGACCCCAGTAATTAATTTTTAGTGACAATATTTGGACTGAACAAATTCTTAACGGCATAAAGTTAATCTTGAATCTTTAATTGTCAAGGGTTGTAATAGAACTACCCTGTCCTGGATATAAGCAAAATGTTTTGAAAATCAAGTTGATTTTTTTTTATGGCTATTTGAGTAGATGTGGCTCTTAGTGTTCATTCAATGTAAGAGATGATTCAATATTCACTGAGTCCACAACAGCACTAAAAGCTAAGAAAAATAACAAAATAAATACAAATAAAACAGGCTGCTTTATGGCATCTTAACTTGCTCGATCCCTGGGGACTTTTTCTCTTTGAACCATTAGTCTGAAATCTTTTTTCTTTTTTTTCCCTAAAGCTAAAACAGGTTCTTAGAAATTCCAGATTATTCCTGGAAACTATAAACTCGCTTTTCGGAAAGGGCAAGAGATAAGGTGTTTTCAAAAGAGACATTGTGGTGGCATATCAGGGTAATAATACTGGCACCGTGTATCTTTTGAATGCGCTGTGGTGCCATGAGAATATTGTGGCATTCATGCCAACAACCTCTATAATACTTTTACCGCAATATTCTCACAACGCTGGATTTATGAATGAAGATCACGCCTTGGCGCAACAGAGGGTGATGTTATGATGATGTGCGGAATGTGCGCTGGCAACGGTATTTTTATGCAAGTAAACATGGGGTGTTATTTAGTATTTATTAACTTTATCAGATGAAATGGCAAACTGGAGTGATGCAGAGGTGCATGGCAGTGGAATTTGATCACATAGTGATCAGATTCCACTTCATGGTCTCGTCTTCAGATTCAGAACTACTATCAGCTGGCTGCAGTTGTGGTCTGTTTTTCTTACATTAACTCGGACAAAAAAACTGTTTTGAAGTGATTTCATCTAACCCCCCTTCAAATCTTCCTGCATTGTTTTGAGTAGAGTGTACTTACTGAAAAAATACATTCGCCACTTGCAGCTCCAGGGATGTTACTCCACAAAGTGGCTGGATTAACACTTCAGAATAGAGACAAGAACTTCTGTATTCAGCTCAGAGCAACATCAAGGGAAGTTGTTTCACAGGGTTTTGTGCATCTGGTATGAATGCCTTTCCAGGGAGATGTTTTGAACATATCCCAATGGGAGGAGGACTTCTTGGAGAGATTGTGTCTCAGCCAGCTAGGAGTTGCCTTAGAGATGCCAGAGGATGTAGCTAGGAAGAGGGAAGTCTGGGGATCTGTGCATAATCCATTTAACCTTTGTGTGTATCAGATAAACAACAGAGAATAGATGGAAGAATTTGGCTTAACATAAAAAAGCTGTGGGCGCATTAGGAAGTGCTAAATATTATGGAAATAAAGTGCTCATAGTTTCTTAGACCGTAGTATCTTTCAAAGGTAATCCCTAAACCTTGAAACTGTTCACATTTTATTATGTTAAAACCACAAACTTTAATGTGTTTTGTTACAGGACAGATTACATGATTTTCATCTACTTTCACTCTGACATCACAAAATGGAATCCAGTGCATGCAACTGCTTGCATAGTTGTTGCTGAAATGTAAAGTTGCACTACCTGTGTGCTATGTAATCTTTGTAAAATGCAGCTGTTTTTTTTTATGGAACATTAGTGTACAAAAAGTACAATGGAAATCTAGGAGTTCATCGGGCAGGACACAGATGAAGTTGTGGAGATGTCTAAACCAGCTTTAGGTTGTAGAGCAATATTGCAAACTTTGAAAATTTCACAGAGCTCTATTCAAATCATCATCTGAAAACCTTGAGTGTTACACAACAGCAAATCTCCCAAGACATTTAAATTGACAAGCTAGACAGGGAGAACATTAATCAAAAAAATTGGAGATCCACAGCTCAGGTGAGACGAAAAATTGACATAACTATTTCCCCAGTACTTCACAATTCTGGCTTTAACCCAGAATTAGCAAGTTGCAGTTTTATATGTGATGGAGACAGCAAAAATGTTTAAGAAGGTGCTCTGGTCATGAGAAACTGAACATTTCAGCTAATATGTCAAATGCTGTTTGTGGTGGAAAATTGCATATTATCAAGAACATATCATCTTAAGTATGAGTGTGATAGTGTCAGCGTCATAACCCTGTTTCAAAATACCCACATCATAACCCTGGCGTCAATACCCACATCAGTGAACATTTAGGCTATTCATAATGGTGCATTCAAAACGCCCAAACCATTGACATCCAGAATGGCAAGATTACATGTAAAGTCTATGTTTGAGGCCTTCAGAGGGGCATCAGAGTCTCCGCGGTTCAAGGACAATTTTAGAGAGACCAATTAACCTGACAGTCATGTTTTTGAACTGTGGGAGGAAGCTGGAGTACGTGGAGGGAACCCACGCATGCATGGGGAGAACATGCAAACTCCATGCGGAAGGACCCTAGACTGGGTGGTAAACCACAAGCTTCTTGCTGTAAGGCAACAGTGCTAGCCACTTTACCACCGTGCAGCCTGAGGGGATATGTCAATAGGGACAGGGGAGTTGGTTGCAGAGAAGTTGAATTCCCAATTAGAATTCATTAGAACTCATTATCTGTGTAGCCTAGTCAAGCTTCTGAAACTCCATTTCAGTTCGATTCAAGGTGTATACATGAATTTCAAAAGTCAGACTAATGTAATGATTTGACTTTCTTTTGTTGCATGTAAATGTACAAACTATAGTGACGTTGCCTGATGTCATGAACACGACCACCATTGTTTATAACATCCAGCAGAAAAACACCGGTTTGTAAGCTTCAGCCTTAAAAATGTATAGGTGTCAAACTAGCTGCTTTGTGAGCGTTTTTTTTTTTTATGTCGACAAACCATGCAGTGTGAACACACCATAAGTGGTCAGCCTGTGGCTGCAATGAAGCACAATCAGGTGTTTTTCCACAATGTTTACTGGCATTTTAAATACTGTAGATGGTCAGGGCTCAGCAAACATTCCACAGATCATCATGAAATCACCATCTGTTGCACTGTCATGGTCTTTATTCATAAGTCCAGAAATTTGGCAATATTGCTGCAACATTCCTGCATCACCATGCCCCCTCGGTGAATTCAAAAGACAAACAGAGCCAATAATATTACCCAAACATACCGCCATGCTGTATTTTTGAAAACACCTATACTGTGGTAAGGATCAAGAGGCATAGTTGAGTAGATAATGGGACCCAAATATTCACCTGTCCTGCAAGAAAACCTGTTGAAACACTGGTGTCAAAATTGTTTTTGTCATAAATGGGCCAGCTGGATGTACTCAAGAACCAGAATTGTTTTGTTAATTTAAGCTAAGCAAAGTTTAGTTTATTTATTTTACTGCTCACCCATATGCAAAATATTCAGCATTTTAGAGAAAAAACAAGATAGTTGGAGTTCAGTAAAAAAAATAGGTCTGTGAAGTATTAGATATGAAACATAATAGGGTCTCACAGCTTTTCTATAGAAGGAACGAAAGGTGTGATTTATGGACACGGTCTTCTTTCGTAGTTCTGTATTATAAGTATTGAAAAGAAAACTGGCTGGATGCTTCTGATCATATTTACCATGAAATCAATTTGAAAGCAAAAAGCCTTCTCTTATAGTGAAAGCAAAAGACTTCAAACTAAAATAGAGGTTTACTATCTAATGGAAGGGTTTAGTTGAAATTATTTTTATATGTTGGAATTATCAAGTCATGATCCTAACCTAATTTGGGACCTGTAGGAAGTAACAAAATTGCTCTTATCAGATGTTCACTATCCAATTTTAATAAATTTCAGCTTTATTTGAAAGCTGGAATGGTTAAAAATTCCCTTTCTTAATTTGCTAAAAATGACCAGAGAAATTTATCAAATGACATGGAGCTGTAATTGCAGCTAAAAGTGCCTCTATCTTACTTTACTTTATTTTCAATGGAACACTACACAGCTTATGGTAAATATATACGTCACCAGTTAAGAATAATGAACAAATTTACATGATGATGGAGTGGGCAACTACAATGTATCAAACACATGCTCATTTAATAAATATTGTTTACTTGTTACTGTAAGAACATCCTAATCAATGAGGATCACACTGAGCTTTGTTTTACCAAGTTAGTTTAATAAATATTAACTAAGGGGGCTTGAGTAAAATGCATGTTATATTTATTTATTTGCAGATCCTTACATTTAAAATGCTTTTTGAAAAACATGTTTCTTATTTCCCACTTCAGTTTTGTACCATTTTGTATTGATCCACTGCAGATTCACAGGGACAAAATATGACAAAAAGTAAAAATTCAAGGAATATGAATATAATTATAATATAGCTCCACATATTGCAAAAAAGTTGCAAAAAACAACAAAAAAACAACAACATTGTGCCCTATTCATAAATTGGTTTACTTTCAGCTAAATGAAAAAAAAAACAATGACAATATATATGAGGAAAAATGATAGATATGCTGCTCACTTGAATCTTTAAAGCCAAATTAATAAAAAAAAAACAGCTGCTTATTTCCTCTTTAGCTTGGGGGTGCAATCAAGCCTTGTTCATCAGGATCAGCAGCAGGGTGGAATATTTTCCCCCAATGATCTTTTTGGTTCAAGTCAATCCCTCAAGAACAAACATCTGCTCTTTTTAACTGCCCATGAGCAAAGCGTTGCACTCATAGCAGCTTTATGAATGGAAGTTGTGCTGAAACCACACACAATACACACATATGGAAACAAATCAATATTCATTACTTTTTGATACGGTTCATTAGTGATTTTATCCCTGCTGAGGCCTCTGCCATCAGAGGTCATTTTGATTCCAGCTGCCATGAAATGCTGCTGTTGTTGGCACTTTGTTCACTAATAAGTGTGACTGCACAACAACTAAAATTACCTGATTTCCATTTGTTTCAGCAAATGTCCCAATTCCCCAATCCAACCATTTGAAATTCAAATAAAGTTAGCATGTTTGGTTGAGTAATCGTAAAATCCATCCTTCCACAGATAAATTATTTTAAGACTTCAAATTGTTACAAGCAAATCTATACTTCATAACATAATGTGATTGCCTCACATAATAGGAGCCACACAATTATACATTTTTTTTATTGTAAGACTGTTATTTATTGTGCAAAGAACAAAAAATATTTAAATCAGTCATTAAAAAAGCGGCATGTTCTTAATTATATTACGATTTATAACAAGGCTATCAATGTTGAATCATGAATTTGGTGAGACTAACCAAATTTTTGGTTCAATTTCAAGTGTTTTCATGGATAGTGGTGGTAGTGTGATGGTCTGGGGCTGCTATGCTGCTTCAGGACCTTAGAGACTTGTCATAATTGATAAACATATGAATTTCTTCCTTCAGTTTGTGATGTTAAGTAGCAACATAATGATGGAAAGCACGTCAGTAAGTAGACCTCTGAATTAAAAATTTGGAGTGGCCTAGCTGAAGTTTGAGATTAAAGCCAATTAAAAGGCTGTTTTTGGTGTATTTCTATTAAATTCTGTTCTATTTCTATTAAAATGTTGGGGCAAAGGAAACATGTCAGGCGTACTAACTATAGCAGTTTTTTTTATTATTTCAACCGGTTGTCTGCTCCTTCATGTTTGTAGCCAAAGCAAAATTAAGCCAATTTTATATTAGCACATCTATTTAAAATATTATTGATATTTAAAACAATTGTGTAATGGTACATGATCTTTAAAACCAAAAAAATATTTATGTAAGATAACGTTCTTTTTGTTAACTACCTAAAATCTTTGAAAACAAATATTTTAAACTGATATCTTAATGCTTGCTTTTTTTAATGTAAATGCAGCTGGAAGAAGTATGTGCATGTTTAGAATAAGGTTTTAAATATTCCTTAAGCCAAAGAACACAAATCTCAACACTTTTGAAGAGTAGATAGTACAGAGAGTAGGGGATGCAAAAAAGTTTTTGGACCAGTAGATGGCGCTTGATGTCACTGTTTATGTAAAAATGGCACGGTGGCTCTGCAGTAAAAAGAGGAAAGAGTGACCTCAGGGCTTCAGTTGGAGGCTAGAAAAAAGAGAAAGCCTTCTGAATCTTATTCACAGTGGAGGACAAATGCTTGTTTGAGGTCAAGATCAAAAGCCTCTTTAAATGTTGCCTTCTCATCCCAGACTGAGACAGACTATATAGAAAAGCAATGTTTGTTTTTTTTATGTGTGCGGTGGTCACTGACTGAGTTTTTCTGCAAGAATGAAAGCCGAAGATTGCAATCTAGACAAACAAACTGGCAGATGGAAAGGCTCCTCAGACACATGCACAGGTATTGTCTGACAGACCAACAGCAGGTGCTCATTGTTTGTTGCTTTCCTAAGAATAAGGAAAACAACAGATGCTGTTGAAACATTTAAAGGTAAATTAAAACCTTGATCCGTCTGAAAAGGTAGACACTATAAAAGCAGGCCATCCAGCGGGACAAGGCGACACGATGTGACATCCAGGCAAACGGAAATGACACAGTGAGATAAAGATTTGTACACACAGGGAAGCATCTATCTTTAAAGACCTGATAAATGTTTTTACAAATTATAGATTTCCACAACAGCTATGAAAGGTCTTTAAAAAGGATTTGTAGACTATCATGAAAAGAAATATACCAACACTGAAGCATAGAAAGCAAAATGTCTGTCTTATAATTCAGTTTGGACAGCATTCTTACATCCCCAGCCCCTTAAATTCCTATTTCAGTCCTGTCCAAAACATGTGTAGTCTGTTTAACACCTTAATCTACAGTCAAGATTTCTTGATTTGGTTTCTTCCTGCTGGACATGTTATAAAACTGGTTCCAGTTCACCAGAGTATTAGTCCATAGCTTACAAGACTTTATAGATAATTTGACAAAGGTGTAACTTGACAACAGTCAAAGTAAAAAGCATTATGGGAAAAATATTATTAAAAATGGCCCCATCATTAAGGATAAGCTGATATTTCTCTATTGAGAGCAGTCCACATGATCCCCGTGTGGTGCTTAAAAAAAGCCAAACTGCCTACGTCAGGACTTGTGTGAGTTAGTATGTGTGTGTTCTCTTTTCCTTCTTTATAGCCTACTTTCCCCCAACTAGGTCACCTCGTGTACAGTGCCTCACCCATAACCCCTGTCTGTAGCATAAGAATAGCATTTAGGTACATGTGCATGGTACAAACTGCTGTCAAAGTGACCACCTATTTATACTTGCTGTCCTGTCCTCAAGATACAGGTCTGGTGCTGGCTCGTCAGCCCTCCTTTTTTTCTTGTTCTCCTTCTTCCCATCCGCCCTTAGACTTCTCTGTTCTTAGCTGTCCACTGCACATATACACGTAAATAGTATGTGGAAGGAAACTCATACAAGATTTTCCATATTTCTTAATAAAAATCTGAAAACTATGGCAGAGTACTTGTATTCAGTCCACATGGGCTTGCACTTAGTAGAACCTGCTTTGGCTGCATTAAAGTTTTTAAATCTTTTGGGATATGTTTCTTCTAACCTTGCACAACTAAAAACGGAATCATCTTCTTATTCTTTGCTAAATAACTCCAGATCAGTCAGATGGGAATATCAATTTCTAGTCTTGCCGTCTTTCACTATACCATTCTAACACATGAACATGCTTTTATCAAAGCCATTCTACTTCTACCTCCGACTGGGTGTTTTGGCTAGCCTAATTTCACGTATTTTGGAACCTTTAAAAGGTTTTCTTGCAGTGTTACCCTGTATTTAGCTCAATCAATCCTCCTGTCAACTCTGATATAAGACTGGCAGCACCATTATGGGTTATTTTATGGTGGTCTTAAACAGGTTTTCTTAATTGATTGGTCTCAACTCAAAAGTAGGTCACCGACCTCTTTGTAATGGTGTGGAAGTATTGGTCTTGGCAAAAAAATACCAGCCAAAAAAAACAAACAAAAAACAAAAACTGATGAAGCTGAAAGATCTGCCTCCTATTCTACTTTTATAAACTCATGAACCAGCCAATAAATCTTTAGTCAGAGAGCAAAGAGCCATTTTAGGAACATATGGAACAATCAGATATCATATGATAGAGCTAAAACTGCAACTGAAGAAACAGTAGTGCAGTGTTGGTTTACCAAACAATCACAAGTGGGGGATTGTTGGTTAAATGTACATATTTTATGTTTTAAAATATTCTACTCAGTAGTTGTGATTTCATATTCCATGTATTAACAGGAGAGCAGCAACAAAAATGATTGCAACATATTCTTCTGATTATGTCAGCTCACTGATTATTTTGTGAACAGGTGACTGAATATAATTGACTGAACATTTTTTTTGATTTGGGTTCCAGGTTGTCAGTCGGGGGGGTGGTAGGTGTCACCGTGAATCACAGGTTTTATATGTTCAACTTTATTTTCAAAATCACTCAGCCTTCTCTTTATTTATTTTCTTCCTGCCTTGCTTGTTACTGAAACCTCTTTCAAGATGGCCAATCCATCTATTTCCTTTCAAACAGTTTCTGCACCAACATCGTCTTAATGCTTTATGATGATTCTTCCAACTCTTGTCTAGTTTCAGATGTGATGAGGCGAGCTGAGGCCTGATATTTCATGCACCAAATGCACCAGTAGTCCTCCTGCAGGCCTTGTGCATAATCTGCTATTGGGCCTTGGAGAAAGCAATGTTTAAGCATTAGTTAGATACAGTCATATCATTGAAAGAACCGAGCCAAATTGCCTGTGCAGTAAAAAGTCAGTGTGTGTGCATCATCTATTTTCTAAGCGAAACGTTGCTCAGCAAATAGATGATGGATACATGTGCTGATAAGGTTCACGGTCTTACCATCTCCTTCTGAAGGCAATAAGTTAAGCAATAAACTCTATGTAAGGATATGGGCTCAGAAAACTGTGTTTAATAGAACAAAATGCAATTTAGACAAAGAGATTTTAATCTCAAACAGGAAGACTCAAGTGGCAGCTCTGTAAAAACTGCAGAAAATATATCTCCAGAGACAAAGCAGAGAAACTGGGTTGTATCTTTTTTTGTTATTCTTTTTTTATTATAAAAGGAGCTGGTGCAATAACTTTACATTAATTTCAATTCAATACGTTTTAAAGAACATGAACTAGGGCACTTTTTCGTTTTCACTTTACAAATTTACATTTACATAAAGTGTGGAGACAGTGGATGCCGGGCTGTATCTTTAATGACTGTTTTAGATCCTGTAGGAACTAATTGCCGGCTTAAAACTCTGAACTCTACAGTTCCATGCATGTTCAAATCAGAGATAACAGGAGAGGAGTCCAGTTCCTTTAAGTTTATTCAAACAGGTTAAATATTCATTTTACAGAGTGATCGCTCACACTGGGTTAGCTCTGCTCAGTCCGACAGTTTCCGTCTTTAGACACTATTTTTATAGCTTCCGACGTGTTTACAATATCTGGGCGTTAACTTTGTCTCACATTCAACTAATCATCAACATTACCATATATGGTGTGTTGTGAAATTTACAGTTTCATTGGTCCTTCACAAATTATGCATTCATGATATATTAACATAATGGGAGGTATTTTTCTCCAACCAGATTGTGATAAAAAGCAGACCCAAAAGTTTAAGGAGGACACTACCTATCTGCACACCATAAACATTGTCTAACAATATGCCACAGAGGGTCATTCTGGAATGCTCTTCAGTTTAAGCAAAACCTTACTTTTCTTTGAACTCAGCATGCTGGATGTGACAAAACATAATGCAATAAAATAAATGACCCTTTAATAAGCCAGAAAATATTAAAATAAATAATTTAATCCTAAAATAATAATAAAATAAAATACATCATTATATTTTCAGTCACAACACTGCCATCCTTATAATTCCTCAGTGCAAAATAAACTGTTTTAATCAGAATCAGAAAGGTTTATTGCCAAATGTGTGAACAAATACACAGTATTAGGAAATGCTGCAGCACTTTCTGTAAACATTGAAGGAGTTCAATATTCATTTAATTTAAAACTTAACTCTATAAATTCCATGCATGTTCAACTTTATCAGAGAGGATATGAAAGGATTTAAATTTTCTTTTCATTTTAAAACAACTGATCAAATACTGGTTTACAGAATTTCTTAAAACAGATTAAATATTTAGCTTACAGAGAGGTATACATTACCCTCTCTGGGTCACCCTATACAAGGAATGACAACTTCCTCATTTGAACATCAGGTTTTGATAGCTTACCAAGTGTTCAACATATGTAGAATCCTCCTCCTTGTATTTACATTTAACATACAAAACATGATTTGTTTTTTCAAACTGTCTGTAAGACTAGCCTCCTTACAACCATGCATGCACAATTAAACATTTTCCCATTGTTTTACTTTTACTTGGTCAGCAAATTTCAAACTGGTTCTAACTAGACTCTCTGTGGTGGCTGGGAATTCTGCTAAGTCTGTTTGATAACCTTCAAAACATTTTTTCAACCCTGGCAAGAGTGGTCACATCCTGTAAAAGGCACACAAACAGATATTTCCCCTGAAAACACCATTGTTTAGTTTATCTTTGTATGATGTTTTCTGCTAAAAACTTCCTGTATTTCTGTGACCCAAACAAGAGCTGAGTATGCAAGAAACCTCTAAAACAATCTTATAGTAGTATAATTACAAAGTATAGTAACTAAAACACCTTAATCAAACATTAATAGACATATAATATAATTCAACATACAAAAAGACAAACACTTCTAAGCGGGCAATAAATAAAAAAAATGATATAGGATAAACAGATTGATATATACATTAGTGCAGGTGATAATCAGTGCAAAATCAGACATAATCAGGTGCAAAAGATAACACAAGGTCATGTGACTGAAGCAGAATGGATGATTGAACATGCATTGAATTAATTATGATAATTATTTAATTCAACAAAGGTCAGAACAAAGTTAGGGTTGTTTTCCGTTAGTTCAATTCGGAGAAACTGTTTTTTTGGCGAGAGGTTCTGGTCTGAATGGACCGGAGCTTCCTGCCTGAGGGCTGCAAGTCAAAAAGTCTTTGTCCAGGGTGAGAAGGGTCAGCTGTGATCCGATCTGCATGCCCCAGTCTCCTGGAGGTGTACAGGTACTGTAGAGATGGGAGTCTGCAGCCTATCACCTTCTTACCATAGTACACAACATGCTGCAGTCTATGTGTGTTCCTGACGGAGGCTCTAGAATACCATATGGTGATTGAGGACGTGAGGATGAACTCCATGATTGCATCGTAGAACTGTATTGTTGTCTGTGTTGGCAGGTTGAATTTCGTCAGCTGCCTAAGGAAAGAAATACTCTGCTGGGCCTTCTATATGATGGAGGTGATGGTGGGCTCCCACTTGAGGTCCTGGGTGATGGTGTTACCCAGGAAGGGGAATGAGTCTATAGTGTTGATGGGGGTGTCAGGATGATGGGGAGGGGGAGTGGGACTGTGTGTTTCCTGAAGTCCACAATAATCTCTGCTGTCTTCTGGGTGTTCAGCACCAGGCTGTTATGGCTGCCCCAGGGAACCAGATATATATTCTCCATCCTGTAGGCATAGTCATCCTCATCTGAGATGAGTCTGATGATGGTGGTGTCATTTGCAAACCTAATTAGCTTGACAGACTGGTGGTTGGAGGTGCAGCAGTTGGTGTACAAGGAGAAGAGCAGAAGAGAAAGACCACAGCCTTGAGGGGAACCAGTTGTCTGGGAGTCTGAGACATCCCTCCCCTGCTTCACATGCTACTTCCTGTCCATCAGGAAAGCAGTGATCCACTTGCCCATGGGATCAAGCATGTTCATCTGGGACAGCTTTACTCAGAGGAGGTTCGGAAGGATGGTGTTAAAAGCAGAGCTGAAGTCCACAAACAGTATCATGGTGTAGGTTCCCACAGAGTCTAGATGCTAAAGGATAACATATACAGTAAAGCCATGTTGATGGCATTGTCTATATACCTCTTGGCTCTGTAGGCAAACTGCAGGGGTCGTGAGGGTCTTGAAGTAGCAGCGAACCAAGTGTATAAATTACTTCATAACTACAAATGTCAGAGCCACAAGTCTGTAGTCATTCAGTGTGCTTACATTCAATAGAAAGCCGATTATTGCCTTATTCCATCTGAAATCTAGACAGGGGCACCATGAAAAGTTTAACCACAATCAACCAGTGCAGTGCTTACAAAATGTGCTCTACCGTTTTTTTTATTTATTGTCCATTTCCAGTGATGCCGGTAATGCGTTACTTAGTAGCAAGTTACTCCTAATTTGACTACTTTTTCATTAACGACTAATCTAACGCGTTACTATTTCCATACAGGTAATCGGATTAAAGTAACTTGTTTTAAGCCACTGCGCGTTACTATTTTTGTAATTTCTTAAGCAAAAATATATATTTGGTCCATGGTGGCAAAAGCATTAGGAAAACAAGCGACAATGGCGGTAAATATGGTTTTAGATACCTTCAACAACACTGCTGCCGTCTTTTTCTGTTACAGTTCGAAACAGCTGATTATCTCCTTTACGGTCGCTATGTTTGTTTTGGTGTGAGCCCGTAAGTCTGAGTTTTACTCTGTAACTGCCCCCTAGTGGAACTCTCCAATAGTACATGCTTCATAGTTACTGGTTAACATGAGGTTAAAAGGAAAGTATATTTCTGGCCTTACTGTTAAAATGTATTTCCAATAAAGTGAGTATTGTTAAGAACCGGTTATTGTTTTTATGTTAAGGCGGTGGGAAATGCTACTGGCAGCTGCTGAAAGTAACTACTAAAGTAACTTGTAATCTAACTTAGTTGCTTTGAAAATAAAGAAATTAGTAAAGTAACTAAGTTACTTTTGGAATGAGTAATCAGTAGTCAGTAATCACATTACTTTTTCAAAGTAACTGTGGCAACACTGTCCATTTCTTAACTCATCAATCATATCCAGCTTTTACTGTCTGCTTCACTGACTTTAGCATTTGTTCACTATCTGTGTGACTAGTCCAATGGGGAAATGTCAATATGAAATGGTGCATGTCGCCACCTAGCGTCACAGAGTGGACCACACTTTATTCAATATTTCAATTTTCTGTGTGACATGTAAACTGGCCATGACTGGACAGGACTATCAACTCTGGCTAAGCTATTATTCCGATTACTGCGCAAAGATCAACTTAGATGTGCACGTAAACATAGTGATTGAGTCCAGTTATCCATGGCTTCTTAAAGACAGGGACTATGGTGAGGGTTTTGAAGCACACAAGCACATAACCTGCCTCTAGTGAGGAGTTCAAAAGGCATGAAAACACTGGGGCAAGCTCATCCGCAGTGTCTGAAAGTGGCAGGAAACACAACTTCTGGGCTGGGGGATTTCCCGGATTCAGGCTCTCACTGTGCGATTATGGCCGTCCTAGAACTTTACTTTTATTGTAAAAAGAGTCACGATGAAAAACTTTGAGCGTGCTTGTGATTCACCAGTCTGTTGTCATGCAGTTTGACGTGCTACCCAACAGCGTATTTATTGTACCTATGACCAAAACCAACCATTGGCGGTCTTCAGGCAGAGTCAGAAATTCTTCAGATTCCCATCTGCCTTTGACTAATTCAATTGTGCTGTGGGAGTGACAGGCTAGCCAGGATAATGCTAAAAAAAGCTTACCTCAAGCCCATTTTAAAGAACAAGCTATCCCATTTTTCCCAGCCATGAGCGTGTCCAGATATGTCTTTTCTTCCTCATGTTCCTTGTCTCCCTTTGATCTTTTTTGATTCAATCTAGAAACAAAGTATGAACACAGCTAGCGCTTGTTTATATTTCCTTGTCGCCACCTTGGCTCTGTACGTCTCTCAACTTTCAGTGACATATGCTGCGTCACTGGAGACTTTGGTTTTAGGCATGTCCTGTTACAGCTAGACGTTGTGCAGGTTGAGCATCTGAAACTTGCATCTATGCAGTGTGAAACATCTGTAGTGCTTGGTGGAGCTTGGACAGTGTGGCTTGAAGCAGTCTTTTGAGATGGCCGGGGAACGTACAGTGTGATCCCGGCTTTAAACTGCTTCCTCACATCTGAGTCATGGATATGAAAGGTTGTGGTGGAAGAAGGTGATATGAGGTCATCATAGGTGATGGGTGACGAGGGAGGTGGTCATGGTGAACTCTTTGATGGACTGTCAGCAGTGTCCCTATTTATGGGACTGGCGGAGGTGTGAGGGCTGCTTGATGGCTCATCAAAATGGCAATAAAGGTCATTTAGGGTATTGGCAAAGAGCAAGTCGTTAGTGGAGTGGGGAATTTGAGGCCTTTTGTTGGTAACTTTCCTACAACTTTTGAATACAGAGGCCCAGTTGTTCTCTGAGAGCTGCTGGTGCATATTCTCACAGTGCTGGGGGTTAGCAATAATAATAATAATAATAATAATAATAATAATAATAATAATCATCATCATCATCATCTTAATGAGGTGCCTTTCTTAGCTCTCAAGGTCGCCGTACAAAAACAATAAGATACAATTTATAGAGCAGGAAACAAAAAAACTATAAAAACACAATTAATAAAAATGACAAACAAATACACAGAAACAAATAAGATGTGGAAAATCAGGTATACAAGCTAAACAGAATAGAATAACCTAAACAGATGGTTTCAGTGGAGATCTAAAATCAGAAAGAGAATTTCAGTTATGGAGAATTTCCATAGTTGGGGGACAGAGTGGCTGAAACATCTCCCTCCCATGAAATAAATGAAGAGGAGGATCTGAGGGTACGAGGATCTGAGGGTACTGGTATAAATAGTTTGGGGTCACTCCCCAAACTATTTATATTTCAGAAAGGAAAGTAGGCTAATTGAGTTATTGATGTAGGATGTGAAGCAGAGCATGCCGTAGAGAATGACACCCAGACTTTTAACTTGTTGAGTGGGAGAGATAGAAGATTTGTCAAAGACGAGAGTAAAACTGCTAGATTTGGATAAGACAGATTTGGTGCAGACTATTAGCATTTCATAATTGTTATTGTTTAATTTCAAAAGGATGTAACTACGCAGGATTTCATTTCACAAAGGCAGTCAGTAAGGGATGCAGGGAGAAGGTCAGAGTTAGGTTTAGATTATAAATAGAGCTGGGTATCATCCGTGTAGCTATGGAAATATATGTAAAGCTTTTGAAAGATTAGAAGAGGGAGAATGCAGGTAATGAATAGTAATGGGCCAAGAACAGAACCTTGAGGCACACCTGAGTTAACTTGGAGAGGATATGATTTAAACCAAGCAAGAGAGATGTGTGTCATACCAACGGCAGAAAAATGGTCAAGGAGGATGGAGTGTGAGCACTGTACCCTTTCTTTTCTTCCCACAGCTGTTTGATTTTAGAAGTAAACCAGGGTTTGTCATTGTTATAACTCACCCTGGTGCATTATGGCATAAAATTGTCTTTGCAGAAATGGATATGGGAGGTGAAAGTGTCTGTGGATCCATCCAAGCTGTTAGAAGCAGCCCTTTATTGTGTCCCAATCTATAGATGCTAAACTTATGCAATGCTCTTTCACAGCCTTTTTTCTCCACAGTTTTGCAGGCCTCACAACACGTTTGGAGGGCTTCAGCCTCTGTCTGTATGCTGGAATCAAGTAGATCATCAAGTGGTCAGAAAGTCAGAGTGTAGTGTGGCACACAGGGTGATAGGCCCCACTTATGCTGTAACAATCCATGATCCAGTGTCATCTCCTCTCTGTTTGGGCATTTAATATATAATTTATATTTGGGAAATATCTGACTGAGATTGGTTTTGTTACAATCCCCGAGAGCATTGATGAGAGAGTCCAGGTATACATTGTTTACCGTCTCTTAAAACATGAAAGATTGTGACTCATGATCAAACCACTTCTTTTTTTTTCGGCCCACTCTCCACACAAATGTCCTCCAGATCTTTATTCTGTCTGGGCTGTCACTGTGCAAACCTGACATCCAAATCCCTCCAAAGATTATTTATTCTGTCTGAGCTGTCATTGGGCAGACCAGACTTCAAAATCTCTCCAAAGATTCTTTTTTGCGTTCAGGTCTTGATAATGACTAAAACTTAATTTATACTTCCCCATCTGCGTAGGGACAGAGACATGCAACGCCATTATCCATCGACCCAAATGTTGTTTGTGACCTATGCAAGCATGGACATTGTAGAGCCCAATTTTCTCACTATCCGTTGAATGCAACAGTTAGATTATATCTGTGATTGGTCAGCCCAATATGTGCCAGAAAAAAATTAACCAAAACAATGCCATAATATGAATAGCTGCGTTTACATGGACACAAGTAATCAGATTAAAAGCCTGATTGGAATAAAAATACCTAATATTAACATGCCATTTGGATTACTCTGACCCGATTACACTCATTCGGATCAAAATTTCATTCCGATTGAGACAGGTGGGTTATGCCGATAGTTAATCCAATTGCTGCATATGTACACCCTTATTCCAAATGTAAGTCTTTACTGTGCATGTCTGTTACCTCATGCGTTTATGTACCTTAATTTGGAATTGATGCAAGCTGGATGAAAGCATGGCGGGCGTGAAACAAAACTGAAAAAGTTTATACTGTTTGGCTTGCAAATGTAAAATTATTTTCAGAAAAAATAAAAGCATGCTAAGAAGATCGTACGGCTCCATTTTAAATGGATACAACCATGTTTATTTGCATGGATATCTGTTGATTTTTCTTCTACAGCCATTTCTGCTATTTCAGATAGTTCTGCACATGTCAAAAGGATTTAATCCGATCAAACGTGTGGCAGATGAAAACGCTTGTTAAAATCGGATGTTTTCAGGGCCATGTACACAGTCAAATTTCGAATCTGATCAATGATCAGATTAAAAACATTATGCACATGTAAGCACAGCTACTGTAATAAAATGTTGAAAAGGTTTAGAGAATAAAAACGGTAAGCTATGTATGTTTACATGCATTTTTAGAGTATCCACAATGAGTTGCACCTCTAGTAAACATATTTTCTGTTTAATCAAAACATACTTTCTGTCGGTCATTGCTCCTTCTGGGGAAATTCGTTTACAAACAGAAGAAAATAAACTCTAGACAGACTGCCAGAAAAAGCCAGCACCCCTGTTGTCCTGGTGGAGAATTGCTTTGCAACACTGAAACACCAACAGAGAAGTATAAAAGCAAACGTCTCTATCAAAGCGTCTGAATGCACATGTACTGACAGAGATGTATAAACTAGGCTTAAGACACTCCAGGACCTTAAAATACACCTTAGAGAGCAAGATGTTTTCACCCTCATGTTTTTTTTATTGCGATGGTGTTCTTCCTCTTCCTTCAATCACAGTGAGTAGAGTTCATACCACAACAAATGTCTTACTTTTTTTGTCATCTGACCAAATGACCTTCTCCTAAGCCTCATCTGGCTCATCAAGATGGTCACAGGAAAACTTCAGATTGGCATAGACACATGCTAGCTTGAGCAGGGGGTCATTGTGCTGCAGGATTTTAAACCATTATGGCATTGTGTGCTTCCAATGGTAACCTTTGAGATGGGGACCCCAACTCTTTTCAAGTCATTGACCAGGTCCTCACGTGCAGTTCTGGGCTGATCCCTCAACTTTTTCATGATCACTGATACTCCATGAGGTGAGATCTTGCATCTAGCCCCAGTCTGTTGGAAATTGACAGGCAGAATCTCTTCTATGTTATAAACTTTGAAAAAATGTGTAAACTAATAAAGCTAGCTCTCTTCAATGTGTATATTTCTTAAAACATTACCAATAAACATAATAAAACATGTTCCTTTCTTATCCCAGTGAATCTATGATGTACTGTATCTTGAATTATACATTATAGGATTCCTCCTAAAGAAAACTACATATTTTTAAAGACTTTTACCTCAAAACTCTCCTGCGCTGTGGACCTTAACTGCGCATACTGAAACTGTTTTTCTGTCCTGCTGTTGATGCAATCTACCACATGGCATGATAGCTTAGAAAAAAGACTGACCTTCATTTTAAAGGGATATGGAAATAAATAGCTATTGCAACCTTTTTTAATCTTCTGTGCATGTAAATCAATTTTTTTCCTTGTTCAGGAGTATGTTTATTTAAAGAGTGGTGGCAAACTGACTATATAAAAAGCCTTATTTTCTAAACAATCTCTTTAAGTTGTGTGTGTGTGTGTGTTGGGGGGGGTGTTCCAAGGTTAAATTAGCTGATGCCTAATGCCAAACACAGTGCTGACAGGACAAATTGTTTCCCCTTTTGCTACTTTACTTTGCCCATAGTTTATCCTGCTTTTGTTGTGCTGGGCACCAGGGGCGGAGTTAGGGGTTGGCTACTTGGGCTTGAGCCCCGGATGTTTTCTGAGAAGCCCCGAATCTGGATTTAAATTTTTGAAAGAGGAAAAAAAGCTTCTCAGAAATAGTTGCAGTACAAGAGTTTACCAGAGGGGCAGCAGCTACGTAAAATAGTCTTTGTAGAGCCTCCCTAGCCCCCTGAAGAAGAAAGCAGCTTTGTCAGCTTCAGCAGCCTGCCTGCTGGGGATGGGAGAAGAGAGGATACCGCTGCATAAACACCTGCAGGAGAAGACTGTTGCTGATTTGGACATCGGGAACGTTTTTAGACAAAAAGTACAGATTGACAACAGCTGCTGTGAAGAAACGGATCATAATTAAGGTCTGTTAATCTTACTTTAAAAGTGCTGGCTTGTTAAATGTTAATTTACTGTAAGTTTTGGGAGAGAAAATGAAATATATTAAACATATGGGAGGAATATAAAAATACTTTGATAATAAACATGAAAAATAAGTAACTATCACAATGGCCGATGTTCTCTGGATTATTAAGAAACAACTGAAAAACAGTAAAGTAGTATTACAGTAAGTGAATAAAACTAGTCAAACATGGAGAATGGGCTATAAAATATGACATTGTTTATTGCACTTGTTCATCAGTTTGGCCAAAAGGGGCCGGGAATCAGGCCATAAAAATGTTTTACTCTTTAGTATTAAACTATTAAAGAGCATAGCCTATAGCATCTCAAGGAAATTTCAATCAAACGCAACTGGACTTGGTAATTTGTTTTGGAAGACGTTTCACCTCTTATCCAAGAGGCTTCATCAGTTCATGCTCGCCGCTGACCAGGCTGGGACTGGTCCAACTAACTGGTGTGGAGACTCAGCTATTTAACCTCTTGAACAAGAATCATTATTCCATTGGATCCTTTGTGCTCCATGTCTTAACGACGGTCGTTGGCGTGCCGCCTATTGGTGGAGGTTAGGTTTCGGCTTCATTAGTGCCCTATTGTGTTATAACGACAGTCGTTGGAGTCACAGTTGTTTCTGTTATTAGAGGCTAATTTGTTTGAGTCTTCTAGGGAGGGATGAAAGTGCAGCATTGTAAATTGGAGATAGGTGATGTCTCAGGCCTCCTCCTCTGTTTAGCGATGGTTTCTCTACTTTTACATAGATGACTTATTTTACTCCTCTTTCAAACCATCTCTGTCTAATTCACAGGCCTATAGCATCTATTTAATCTTTTATTTATTTTAATTATCAATCTGAAAGATCTTTCTGAGATCACACATCAAGCAGATGAATATTTTTCCCTTTTAGTTCCTCCTAAATTAAAAAAACCACTGATTGTGGCTCTACATATAAACAATGAAATTAAATGTGAAATGTTCAGCTGCGTTTGTATAATCAAATTGTGAGATTGCTGCAGAGGTTGGTATATAAGGTTTGGGACTTTTGCCTGGGGGTTAGGATGATGTTCTGAAGGCTGAATCTGCGCTCCACTCCAGCCACAGTTTTGAAATCAGGGAGCATTTCTAAAATTAAAGTGATCGGATCAGCAGCCATTGCCTGACTTGCAAGCTTCAAAAGGAGAAAATACTGAAGCATATGAGTCGTTACTGTAACAGTGGTTGGCACTGCACTTTGTGTCTGATCCCAGACAGATCCCAGAAAGGGATACTTTAAGTACCTTGTTCAGGTTGGGGATTATGCTCAGATGCTGTAATGGGATTCTTTTTTTTATTAATGTAGTTTCCTGTACTCTGTGTAAAGTTGAACATATCAGTGATTCTGCAACAAGTGGTTAGGGTTGTGAAGTTTTTAAATAATACTTTGTTATTTTTATGTATGTATGTATGTATGTATGTATGTATGTATGTATGTATGTATGTATGCATGCGCAGAAAGCAATGAAAAATGGAAAAAGCTGTGTATAAAAAAACAGAGCAGGAAAAACAGCGGAGACCAGATTTATATCTACGTCAATAAGAACGTATTAGCCATTTGCTCTTGAGAGTTTAAATGAAGGCAACTGCACTTTTTCTTCTTGTTTTGAACATTTTTCATCTCTCATCCAAGAGGCTTCGTCCAATCCAGTCTTTCAGAACCGCAAAAGCCTCTTGGATGAGAGACGAAACATTTTTTCAAGACAAGAGGAAAAAGTCCAGTTGACTACCATGTCCTGGATGACTGAGAATTTAAATCAATGTACCCCATTTCCTTTATATTATCTGCTGTTATTGGATGCAAGCAGTATTCCCTGGACCAGTGATCTGAGGTGACTTCAATCAACAGCTGACTATGATGCTGTTGATAGTTAAAATTGCTGATATATATATATATATATATATATATATATATATATATATATATATATATATATATATATAACTGCCCCTGCAGGGCACAGACTCATATGGCCCACAAAATTTATCACAATAGAATTACACTAAGACGCTGGTGAAGACTATTTCTTGTCCAAATCTGAATCTTACTTTGGATAAAGGTAGGTGTTAATTTCTTTTACTTAAACTACTGTTTCCTTTATTAATATTGTCAAGTTGGAGCACAATGAAACAACTAAAACAAATTCTCGGAGTGTGTGCAGTCTACTATATTGTGTGAAGCAGTGTACATACTCTGATACATAACATCATCATGTGTAAACCCAGTGTCTGTAAAATGTGTACATAGCATGAAATGCACATTGGAATTGTATGCTTTAAATTCCTCTATAAACACAATGTGGATCTGTGGTGCAGACATATAACTCCGGCACGCAACATCAGCTGACCTTTTCAAAAAATGTTATATCGTTGTAGATATTTGCTGAAACCGCTTTTAGGGTCATTTATTTTTTTATCCGTTAGCACTTGTCATATATTATGTGAAGAAAAAAAAACCTGTGATACAGTCAGAGACTGTAAAAAAGCACAGTCCCTTTATGTTCGGTATTGTCATGCCATGATCATCTTAACACTTTACTTCCTATTTAAGGAGGGTCCACTCACCTGCATGTCACTCTGACATCGTTCCCTCCATGTCATCAGGCCTTTTCTTTGCTTCTCTGTCAGGCATCATTAGTGTTTGGGGAACATGGATTCTTCCATAATCCCTCATGTGTCTCATCCTTTCAGTATAGGTAACATCAGATCTTTCTGGTAATCCCATTCCTGGCATCTCAGGTGTTTCCAGAACAGACAGCGTGCTATTGTATTCCCTTCACTCACTGTCCACCTTGTTTGGGTCAAGCTTGCACGCAACAAATGAATGTGTTGTTGCATTATATTATATGTATAGACTACTGTTACATTTGATATCATTTATATTTCAAGTTTCATCTTGTGGTCTTTTGATATATTTTTTAATGACCTAGATTAACTCTATACTGCTCTCATCACAAGTAATAAAAAAAACTGAAATTGCCTAATTTCTTAAAAAGACAAGTGTATAGTTTCCTGGTGATAGGGGGTAGTGCATACCTAAATCATTGCAAGCAAGCTTTATTTTTGTGTTCAAGTGACAACCTTACCAACAGATGGCCATAAAGGCCAAAAATTGCAATTGCACAAGTTTCTACCACTACAACACCAGATCGTTCAGCCTCCATTTAAATCATATATGTAGCAAAATGGCAAGCATATCAGACTCTCTTTTATCACAGGCAGCGAGCAAAGAGGTAAATGTGTAAAACAACTACATTTATGACTGCCGGAAGTTTTGAGCTTTTTGTAGGTTAGAAATATTTTTCAGATGTTTTTTTAAAATGAATAAACTATAGTATTAGAAGGGGGTGCAAGGTAGCACTGTTGCCTTGCAGCAAGAAGGTTGTGGGTTCGTATCCCAGCCCAGGGTCTTTCTGCATGGAGTTCTCATGTTCTCACCGTGCATCCGTGGGTTCCCTCCAGGTACTCCAGCTTCCTCCCACAGTCCAAAAACATGACAGTCAGATTAATTGGTCTGTCTAAATTGTTCTTAGGTGTGAGTGTGTGTGTGTGTGTGTGTATGCACAGTTGTTTGTCCTGTCTGTCTCTGTGTTGCTCTGTGATGGACTGGCGACCTGTCCAAGGTGTACCCTACCTCTCGCCTGTTGACAGCTGGAGATAGGCACCAGCCCGCAACCCCTTGAAGATTAAGTGGTTTAGAAAATCGGATGGATGTAATATTAGACAGAATGACCTCAATGGAAAAAATTATTAATTTCAGGGTAGTTTTACACCATATCGCGGTGAGTGGCGCTAGTTTGAAAAACATTATGGTGAATGTTATCTTTCCTGCAGAAAGCAGACCAGCTCAGCGTAACTTCTTAGACTTTGCTGGTCCTTCAGTTATTTCCATCGAGAGAATGAAATGTCGATGTTTACTCTAGCTTTCTGGCAGTATTGATTGTCTCCATGGGCTTTTGCGAAGGCTATGACACAAGAGCTGAAGGCATACCTGTTCCCTTGCTGGGAGGCGCTGTCTCCGAGGCCACGCGGGTTGGGTGGGTCTCGGATCCGGATGGTCAGTCGGTCAGGGTTGGAGACTTGGTTTTCTTTTCATTCTTTTCATAGATCTATTCATTTAAGCTTCTTATAGAGGATGAGGGGATGGTGATGTAACCGTAAGTTCAAAAATTAGTAAATGCTTTTTTTTCACATAGGCTCACGTAGAAGGAACACGGCATCCGATATGTTCACCCCCATACACTGGGACCTGTGCCATGTATTTTATAAACACTTTTTTTAAATGTACTTTCACTGTTTTTAAAACCGTTTTTTATTTTTTTATGTGTTTTTATATGTTTTGAAGCCGCAAATACTTTTGAATGATTGGAGATATTTAATTCATTTTCAACAATATTTTGATGGATAATTCCAGAGATTATTGGTAAAACTTGCACACTGTCAAATCTGTATTAAGGAACGGATGAATGTGGCCATGTATCGTAAGATTTTGGCTAAAACCTCCCATCAGTGAGAGCATTGAAGATGAAAAATGTCTGGATCTTCCAGCATGACAATGACCCAAACACACTGTCCGAATAACAAAGAAGTGGCTCCAATAAAAGCATTGCAAGGTTCTGAAATGGCCTGACCAGCCTCCAGACCTGAAGCCTATAAAGAATCTTTGGGGGGAAAGAGTAGAGCTGCATCGAAGAATAGGCCAAAAAATACAAGTTGTAGTGTATGCAAACCTAGTAAAGACAAAAAAAAAAAAAAAAGTTTAAAATCTGTTATAGCAATTCCAGATTACATGAAATAGTATTGAGGTAAAATACTTACTTTCTGCATCATTATAAAAACAAACAATATCAAAATCATATGTCCTGAAGTTTTCTTTACATTCTGTTTCTCACAGTTGAAGTGTAGCCGCCTGCTATGAGGTAGTGTTAAGTAGTCAATGTATGGCCAAAATACTGCGCCATACATGAACTGGAATTGAAACTACCACCTTCCGATTGAAAGATAGATACTCTACCTACTGAGCCACAGTCACCCCCATGTCTGATGAAAACAGATTTGGTTGAAATGCTAGTTGCCATGATGTTTGTGCCATAAAGCTGAAAGCTGATCAGCAAACTCCAGCCCTTTCTGCTTTTGTAGGTTCGCTATCTTTCACCTGTGCAATACCTGTTTTAACCACTCTTTGTTGGAGGATGTGCAGAATGGGGCGCAACTTAAATAGAAAACTTTAACTGATTGGGATGTGTGTATAATTGTAATAAAATGACTTTTCTTGTGAAGTGCTTTGAGATGTTGTGAATGGATATATATAAATAAACTGAATTGAATGCCCCAATTATATTCATCAACATAAAATTTATTTCTTAAGCAAAGATCATTAGCAAAAATGTTGTTGTTCTTGACTTCGGCTTGCAGCTAAATATGATTTATTGTTATTATTATGAATATGTTCTGTTTTGATCCAGAGTGAATGATAATTGTTACTGAATTGTGGCCTTTGACCTCAATTTAAGGAAGGTACTAATTTGGCCCATCAGCACAGCAAGTTGATTCTTATGGATTTTAATTTAACTGGTGGAGGAAAGTTTTCTCTGATGTGAACCACTCCTGAAATGTTGCATAAACAAAACAACTAAGCATTTTCTCACTGTTTGCTTAAAATGCGAGAATGTAGATGTGAAGCTCTGTTTAACTGTGACAAAGGATCTACTCATGTACACTTTTCATTACACATGCAAAAGTGATAGTAACTTAAAGTAAGGACATGCAGATTTAATTTTGTTTTATTTACAAGAGAAATAGAGAAAGTAACTGGTCTCAGTAAAGATTGTTCCACCAGTAAAGTCATTTGACATTTAAGAATCAGCCATTCGGAGCCACCAAGAACTGTGTGTGAGTGTCTGCATGTTTGTGCGTACGGGTGGGCAGACATGAGGGCCCAGAGGGGAGTCAGCTCAGACAGAGTCATTATTTAGTGACACACAGACAAAGGCATGGCCTTACAAAAACACACGCACGCACACGCACACACACACACCTACACACACACACCTCTATACAAATATTAGATCAGTAAGGCCTGAGGTGTCAGGAATTTAACAAGAAACACCACTTCCATTACCTGTTGCTGGTCTGCCTTATTGCTACCATATACTCACAAAAGAGCAAAGGTTATCATCAAAGCCATTTGATTTCTTAGCATTTTAGGAACACAAAGACCTACAGACCTATCCAAACTAGCATGGTCTTTTGAACTAATGTAATTATCAAACTGTTAAATTATGAATTCATTGTGATAAATGTATACATTTTGAGTTGGCTTAACTTTCCAGACCCAGGCCTGAAAACTTCATGTCCTCCATAAAAAAATAAATAATACAATCTGACAACATGAAGTTGCCTGAAAAATCTCCAAGACCTCTTGCCCGCATTTAAAGAAATGTATTAAGAAAAAGGAAACAAAGTCACTGATATTTATCAGTCTGAAAAGGGTACCAACCCCATCCTATTTTAGTTGTCCGAGGATAGTGTGATGGTCTGGGGCTGCTATGCTGCTTATGGACCTTGAAGATTTTTGGTTGACTTAATATTTCCATGAATATTGGCAGAAAATACTGACGGAGCAATTTTAAATGCTGCTGTGCAAACTTACGGACAGTTTCTGCATTAAAATCCCTAAAATGTGGCTGAAGCCAAACAATATGCAAAGAAGAGTGGCTCAGAATTCCTATATTGTGATGTAAAGGACCCACTGCCGGTCATCACGAATACTTGATGCCATTAGTTGCTACTTTTGGTTTGCAAAGCTTTCTTATCTCAATAAATGAAGTGATGTGGAACCTGCAGTTTGTATTTCATCGCATTGTCTTCAATATTAAAAGAGTTTTAAGAAATTAAACATTTAATTGTAACAAAATAGTAAAACATAAATAATCTGTATTAGGGAAAATAACACAAATGTATAACTATATGTAGTAACCTAATATATATATATATATATATATATACATATGTGTGTGTGCGTAAACAGTTATTTGAAATCAAATTGATGCTTCATAAATGCTAGGAAGTTCGTCATTTATTTGCATGTTAAAAGAAGCAAAATAGTTATTTTATCATTTTTGTCTTGGATGCTTGTATTGTGAAAAAGGACTGAACCGGAAGAAGACATAGGCTGAGGGAAGTGTGTGAAACAGATTAGCAAGGATGCAGGTTGCGAAATAAACTTTTAAAAGTGGTTATTATTGAGCCATCACCCGGCAGGAAAGATGCCATCTGTTCCTTCAGACTAGAGATAGGTTTTTGGACAGTCCATTGCGTGAGGAGTAGAGTTGACCTACGCTTTCAGTACTGAACTGGACAAGCTAAATTGAAGCTAGCGCCATGCTAACAATGCTTTACCCATAGACTGTTAAAAAGAATAGACGCCTCCTCACTCCTCCCCGTTTAGCAGAATGGCACAAGTTCAAGGGGGAATTCATGGAGGATTTACAGATTCCTACTCCCCAGCTCTGATGAAGCATCTTCCTAAAAAGGGCATAGGGACGGGATCTTCACTGTAGACTCTGTCCTCGCGGGGCGTGTATGGGCATGTAGTTCGGTCATAATCACGCCCATTCTGCTTCTGCGTCTTTAGCTCTGATGCTAAACTTGGCTAACTAAGCTAAAGGCTAATAGCCCCATGACTGATACAAGGACTTGTTGAATCACAGTCACTGTTTTTTTTTTCTTTTTTTTTCTCATTCCAATAATTTAGCAGAAGGTAAAAGCTAATTTAAGTTAACAGGTAATCTACCATGTTATTATTATTTCTTCACTTCCTGTCTAGTGAATTTAGGGGAATCTCTTATTTCTATTGTTGCTGTTAGTAATCGAGAATCAAACTTGACTGTAGATTTAGTTCATTTATATTCGAGTGTCTTCTTTTTCCATGGTTTATAAACCTAATAATAAGAAAGATATATCTATACTATCTTAGCACAGTTTGTATAAGAAACATTTGGCATGCTTTTCACACAAAAGTTTAACTGGAAATGCATAAAACAACCATGACAGGTTTAGTTTATTTTACCTCTATTTTACAGGTAGAAATCCTACTGAGATTCAAAATATCTTTACTAAGGGGATTCTAGACAAGACATTAGCTAAAACAGTTCCACATAAAAGAAGTACCAAATAAAAACAAACAAAAAAAGCTGCAAGAACAGACAGTTTACAATCTCAGCCTCATGCAACCTGCTCAACTGCAGCGCTCAGTTTAATCACATGTGCATCTTGTAATTAAGGCCGTTTTCACATGTGTGGCCGTGCCAGAAAATGGCCAAAGAAAAATGCAAATTTTTTCTGTTCACATGGCGCGAATCTCAGCCTGTACTGGAGTCCAGTGTTTTACAGGCCGGACTCCACCAAAATAGCGGGTGGCGGTATACAAATAATTCTGTAGCTATCCAACAAACAAGGGAGTCAGAAGTACCGACGTCATAAAACAAGCGACAGCCTAGAACGTAAACTGGTCTACTGCTGTCTGAAGCCATCTACAGGGTGAGTGTTGTAGTAAACCCACCATTTTGTAACCTCCTGTGTTGCTCTGGGATGCTTGAATCGCGTTGTTTCGGTCTTTTTATGGTCGCAAGGTGATTGCGTAATTTCGGGCAGCGGTGTTGTCATTTCCGCCTGGAGCACGTCTATTGTGTTACGTACGGCCAGAGTACGGCTTGTGTTCACATGATCCGTATCCACTCGTACCTGGACTCCAATACTACCTCCAAGGTAGGTGTCTCTGGCCATGTCCTGGCATGGTCCAGGCTGTGTTCGCATGGTACGAAATAAGTGGGTTTTGACCAAATACGTTATCCGAGTACGGACTCCCGTACCATGTGAAAACCTTCTTAATAATCCTTTATCCTAGCTTTGAACTGTGTCATTGTTGGCGAATTATTTATTTTAAAATGATAATGTGCAATTCAGACCAAGATGAATGTGCAAACGCTTTAAAAGCACTTTCACCAAAAACGGTTTGTGAACGATTTCAAACATAATGTTCCCATCTGATTACAGATTACAGCTTCAGTGGGAGATTTTAGGAAGCAGGAAAGAACATAGGTAAGGAGGCAGATCACATAATATAGCCTTAAAAATAAAAATATACCAATACTCCTACCTATGGAGGTGGTAAAGAAGGCCAACAAACAGTCTCATACAAATTAGAATAAAAATTGTACTTTACATCAACTATGGTTCGACACAAGTCGTTTCTATTTTCTTAAATAAAATAAGGGCTCAAAATGGAGCCCTGGATGACAGACCATCTGCCTGAACTTTTTTGAGACAAGACAGTGATAAGCTGTGAAAAATGCTTTTGGAAGATCTAAGAAAAATGCAACTCAATGTTCCTTTGCATCAAGGGCACTTTTACAGTCTTTTAACACTTTCATGGTGGCGGTGCCAGTACTACGCTTTTTATGAAAACCTGACTCAAATCATTTAAAATATTTGTGAAGTAATCTTTCAATAGGACACCTATAAATCCTTCTAAAACCTTAGCTAGCACAGATAGTTTAGAAATTGGCCTTTAATTATCTGGATTTGATCCAGCTTCTCTAACGAACAGTGAAGTCCCTCAAAGTTTCTATTATGATCAAACCCTCAGTGGCAAGGTTATCTTCCTGGTATGCTCATGGAATGAGAATTAAGCTGTTTAATTTTTAAAGTCAGCATTCCTCTGCTTTCTTGACAAAACCCACATGAGGAGTCAAGAGGTCTTCAAGGCTCAGCACCTACCTTTGATCAAAGGAGTTGTTCTTGACATTCTATGTGGGAAATTATTTATGAGCCACATTTCTCGATGCCTTTCCCATTTGCTCATGAGATGCCATGATTAATGACAATACGTGTGAGATGTGAATTTTAGTTCCTCCAAAACTATGAAATTCAAAATGACTTATAGGATACCATATCCTGGCATAGTGATATGGTATAAATATTGTAAATAAAGTTTAAAAGATGGTGCATGTATTCTGTGAATAAGGCAGTTATTTTTTTATTTGTGTTTTTTTTTTTACCCATGTCTATACATACTGTCTTAATATTCAGAACATTTATCATTCCATTCAGTTAAGATCTGGTTGATTGCTTACTGGACTCTCCTCAACAGACTACATAATCAAAGATGCAATCATCAGCTGTCAAAATGGTTGCTGAATGTTCTCAATGTAGGTATGCTGTACAAACTTCCCACTGCAGATTATTCTTTTTTTTAAGGTTTTTTGGCCACAATGGCCAGTTCAGAAGAGGGGGAGAGAAGTGTGGGAGAAAGACATTCCCTTTTACTCCAAAAAGTTGGACACAAAATCACATAAACTGGAAAAACATGGAATTGTACTTTTTGTTTAAATGCAGCCTCTTTATTTGTTCTATTGCACTTTCTAACATAGTTTTCAAATTATATATGTTAGCTATTGTTTCATAAATCATTTTAACTAAGCATAATAATTTTTTTTCCTTCCCCTCTTTTCTCCGATTTTAAAGTTTGCTTCTGTAAAAAACAAGAGAAAATAAAAATAAAATCTTATTGGACAAAAACAAAAAATAGAATCAGTTCCACCTCACCATAGCTGTTATTCTCTCAGACATCCCCCACAATTATAGGATATTGGCCCAGATGTTCTACTTTTTAAGAAGGTTAAGACTGTTCGGAGTCAGTTCTATGATATTGGCCACATTTTTGAAGACTGTTATGGTGAACCTGGTGAGATATAATACGTCTACATGGTTTGGCTTCACGGAAGCGGTGCAGAGAGAAAATCATGCTCTATCCGCTTCTGGTGTGAACAGGGGGGTTCACACGAGACGCATATTTCTCTGTGGTGCTCGAAAAGCACTTCTGCTCAGCAGTTTTTTCAGAGCTATTCTTTTAATCAGGGGTAAGTAAATAAGCTCACAAAATCATTACTTCATATTTCTGTTACCTGGAAGTTTGTACTTTTCTTTACTTCATCAATTAACGAGACACACAGTACCCACCGTCATGAGTGGAGGAGCCAGACTAGATGGTCCAATCATTAGATTCGGACCAAGCCATGTTATTTGCTGAGGTTTTTAGACAAATCATGCATAGCTACTTTTGTTTTTCTATTTTTTCTTTTTAATCCTTCACAAAATGTTTATAGCTATACTGTGTTAAACTGTTGTTACGTTGCAAAAAAAAAAAATGCGCGTGCTTGTTTTAGAAATTCTATGGAGCCTGTCAGGGGTATGGTGCAGAAATAATTTTAGAGGGATGAGAATCCGTACACTCGGTTTACTAAACCATGCACACGGATTACTAATACGTTCCCTCGGTTTCTTAAACCGTGCGCACAGATTTGTAATCCGTTCCCTCTGTTTGTTAAACTGTGCGCACGGATTCATAAACCATAAGTGACAGTGTGGGGGATCCTGTCCAATTGAATGTGCCCTGGCTGGATGATTATTGAGTTGTTCCTTTGGTAGCGTGGCTAATACTGACGTTTGGTTCCCCGGGTGTTGGTGGATCGAATCCTGTCCTTGTACTTTATTAAAACACACTTTATTGATCCAAGAGGGAAATTATGTATATTATTTTGGGTTCCTGCAGGAAAGTAGGCTATAAACGTAGGTGTCATATTTATAAATAACAATTTTGTAGCCACCTATGCAATCTGGCAGGCTCCATGCCCAGCAAATGCAATATTTATAGACAAATCAGTCGCTAAACGTGTTGCATGGCTGAAAAACGGCCTTGAAATGGGCCATAAATAAAGTGTAGGCCCATCTTGCTCCCTGGAATACAGGCACAGTCCTAAGCTAGCAGCATAGATGGATGGAGCTGGTGGCATAGCATAAATACCTTGCTTTAAAGAGATATGAGTTAACCAGTTGACCAGAAAGCAAGTCTTTATTGGACATAACATGAATCTCGGCAAAAAATGCTAGAACATTCACACAGTTTGGATACTGAATATATGAAAATAGCACTGGGAGCATAAGTGGATGTTAGACCTGCCCTGTTAAAATTTTTAACATCAGGTTTTTAAGTGGTGGGGACAAAACTATGATTTATAAATGATGCCGGGGAAAGGTCCCCTGTTTAAACAATGCCTATGTTTATAGCCTACTTACTTTGTAATCCGTGCGCACAGTTTAGTAAACCTAAGGTATGGATTCTTGCCCCTAAAAAGTTATTTCTGCACCTGACCCATGCCGGGCTCCGTAGAATTTCTAAAACAAGTACGGCCAAAACATTTTTTTTTTTTTTTTGGGCTCCATGAAATTCACTATAGTAGCTTTAACTGTGTAAGGTTAAAAAAAAATACTACATAAACTGATCAATGAAACAATTAGAACAATGAGTAGTAAGGGCACACCACCTTTCATGTTTGAGGACAATACTTAGACTTTTTAATTTCTTTTGTGATCCAGAAAATGCTCCTTTTCTAGAATTTCAGCTGCTATCTTCTGGAAGACGTTTTAGGGCAGTTAAATTTAAGAGTAATTGCTTTATATTCCCCTTCCTTCCCATAGCTACAACAAGGCATCCAGGAGCAGTGCAACTCACACAGCTCAGCTTACCCTGCCTTGTGTTCTGTCTAGGAATGGATAAGAAGCACCCGCTAGGCAACAGCTTGGAGAGGACATTACATGAGAGAAAGGCTGTCATTTTCCATGTATGACACTAGTCAGTTTACGTATGCTTATTGGTCCCTTGATTAACAATTGAAATTCTGACGTTTTCATCAATCTATATAATCCCTCACAGATGCCCTGGACAAAACCTGAAAGCGGATATATCCTGGGAGAAAAGGACGTTTGGTCACCCAACTTGATTGTATTGAGCTTGTTGAAACTGCTGCAAAAAAAGCATTAAAAAATACTGACCTGTCTCAAAATACCTAATACAGTTTTGGGTTACACACAGCCATCGGGTGGAGCTAATCTGCTCTCTTCCACTGGAAGGAAAGCTGAGCAGACTCTATAAATAGGCCTGCTCCATCAACCACCCTCCCTTCTCACGCAAGCCATAGGCCAGGCTCGCTACAGGGGAGACCAAAGCAACTACCTCCTCTCACTGGTGAAGGGAAGGTCAGGCTTTTGTCAGAAACTTGCTTCTAGGAACTCAAAGACCACCAGGTGAATCGTAAATATTGATAAGCGAAACATTGTGTGATCTTCAAAAGCCGACTAAACCCCCTCTGAGTTTCAGGCTGTTGACCGCAAAGAAATGTGAGCTGAGAGCCTGAACAATATGGAATCTGCATTTTGCCGCCGCACGGAGCCGCTAAGAGATGAATGCTGGACTGGAAGGCTCCAGCAAGGTACTGTTCTAATGAGTGCCAGAGCCGATTGCTATGCAGCCAGCCAGCACCAGGAGCCCCACACTGCTAGGCCGCTAACCAGATTGGAGCCTTTGTTAGCCGCTAGGCTATATCACCTCACCCGCTTTCTCATCGACACGGAGACAACTCGGAGGACTTTAAATGTTCATAAGGTCTGTTTGGGCAGAGGCAAATTAGTTAGGACAACTAATTTGAAAGGTTTTTACCCTTTTTATTATTAACTTTAAGTTTTCATCTGCTATCTTTGGGTAAACCAGGCCTCGGCCTGAAGTTTAAACCAGTGTTTTAAAAGACTTCCCCATCAAAGAGTAATTTTAAATCCTGCAATTTTAGCTACTTAATAAAAACAGGGGTTTTCCTTTCTTTGTTTAATTTTCAATAAATGTATTTGAGCCACTTCAAACTCCCCATGTGCGCTACAGAGGCCAGAGGTTCTTAAAGCCTCCAGATTCCTCTAGAGCAGGGGTGGGGAACCCTGGTCCTCAAGGGCTGCACTCCTCTAAGTTTTCCAGGCACCTCTGCTTTAACACACCTGGCTCAAATCAAATGCATCCAACAGCCAATGAAGTTTTGCACAATTACCAGTTCATTTTATTCAGGTATGTTTTCGCAGGAAAACATGGAAACCTTGCAGGATGAGGGCCAAGATTCCCAACCCCTGCTCTAGAGCATAACATCAGAATTCCTGTTTTTTATTTTTATTGCATTATTTTTTTAAATCAATTTGTGTTCTTTTATTTTTAGTTATTCATTTAGTTTAATCAGTAGAGTGTTGTTATTAGTGTGAGTGATTCAATGTTCCCTTTTCTTCTTCTGTAAATAAACTCTTGTATTTTGGAAAGTCACTGTTGTCATTCTTGTTCCACACACATATTGCAAGGTTTAATGTTCCAACATGCGGAAATAATTCATTCCTTCATACTTTTCACCTCAGCCCCTGGGCAGGTGTTAGACTATTAGAGACTGATACATATCTATTTGGATATTAAAATAATTCCTGATAACAGGTGGTGCCCTGAATAATAATAAATTTCCATAAATTATTAATCTTATGGACTGCTATAAGCAGTCCTTTGACTATTAATAGCCAAATAGCTGCATTTCCTTCTTAAATCCGCAACAACAGCCTTTTATAGATTTACTCAACCTTAATATTATCAATTTCATATCAGCAACATTTCTTCAGGGTAAAGTCTGTAGACTCTCAGACACCTTTGGGTGATACAAAAGTACAATCTCGCCATGTGACAGGTCGTCCAGTGTACTGAAGGTCGTTTCTGTGGTATCCTAGGGTGCAGAAATTTTAATATCAATTCATTTGACCTGACCTAAGTCATACAGTGCCATTCAGTAAGACTAATCACTTTAGAAAATAGCACAGAGTGACTATGAGTTAGAGTAGAATACAGTAGAATCATGTTGCCTTGAGAACAGATGATTCTTAATATGAATTTTTCCCACTACAGCCCCCCACCCCTTATTATCACATTCCAATGATAAATCAAAAAACAACAACCAATAACTAAGCATGACACCCTAGAAACCTACCCTAATGAGACAGGCAGTATATAAAAAGAAAGACAATCAGGAATCTGGATCAAATGATCTTATGCATTCAAAGTCAAAGTCAGTTTTATTCGTCAATTTCTTCACATCTTCTAAACATACAAAGGAATCGAAATTACGTTTCTCACTATCCCATGCAGAGTAGTATCAGGGCAGGACAACAGATAATAAAGTGTGCAGGCACAACAGAACATTCTATTTTAAGACAAATAATAAATAAAGTACAAAAGGCTTATACTAAGATTACTACTAGTACTAAAAACTAAAAATGCAGGATAAGGAGGGTAGTGTACAGCGAGGTAGATTGTTGGTAGAGCAAAAGTCAGTAATAATAAATTAACAGCAATAACATTAAATATAAATATTGTGGCAAGAGATATGTGCAGTTTGTATAGTGCAATGTTATTAGTGTGAGTCAGAGTCCGGAGTGATTCCTTTATGTGTGTGGGGTTGGGGGCAGGTTCTGGACACCAGCCAGTCTGATGTTTCTGTTGGCAGGGCTGAGGATGGGGAGGTTAGAGAGTTCAGCAGTCTCACAGCCTAGTGGATGAAGCTGTTGGTGAGTCTGGTAGTGCGGGAGCAGAGACTCCTGTACCTCTTACCAGAAGGCAAGATGTTGAACAGGGGGTGTACAGGGTGGCTTGCATCACTCACAATTGTGAGCGCTTTGCGGGTGAGGCTGGTGGTGTATATGTCTTGCAGGGATGGAAGTGATGCACCAATTATACTCTCAGCTGTTCTCACGATGCGTTGTAGGGTTTTTGTGCTGTAGTTTGTGCAGCTTCCGCCCCACACAGGGATGCAGCTAGAGAGGATGCTCTCTGTGGTTCCTCTGTAGAATGTAGACATGATGGGTGGTGGAGCACTTGCCCGCTTGAGTTTGCGCAGGAAGTAGAGGCGTTGCTGTGCTTTCTTGGCCAGTGATGCAGTGTTGGTGGTCCAAGAGAGGTCCTCGCTGATATGCACCCCCAGGAACTTGGTGCTGCTCACCCTCTCCACTGCAGCACCCTCAATGGCCAGTGGGTGGTGTTGAGTGTGGCCTCTATGTAAGTTGACAACAATCTATTTAGTCTTACTGACGTTTAGCAGGAGATTGTTGTCTTTGCACCACCTGGTCAGGAGCTCAACCTCTTCCCCGTAGTGGATCTTATCGCCCTTTGTGCAAGAGTCATGGAGAGATTTTGACAGTAAGAGATAATTACATCCTCACATGATTCTGTCAAGAGATGGTTTTGAAGGTGGGTTCAGTCCCATTGCTGGAGGTCTGCCAAAAAGAATCTCAAAAGGGCTAAGGTTATGTTTGGCCCTGTTTCTCATTCTCATGTAAAACAAAGGCTAAACTCTGACACAAGTCAAACCTGTTTCCTCACAACATTTAGCCAGATTGGATTTCAGTGTCCCATTTTCTGGATGACTAGCAGGTTGAGTGGACACTGGTCGCCCCGGATTATTTGTGGCACACATATTGCATGAATGACAATATTTCTCTGCGAAAAAGGTGAATCCCCTTGTGAACCAATGTAGAGCAACAAGATCAAACATACCAGATTTGGAACTATGATCCAACCCATAAGAAATGTTTAGGAATACATGATTTGTTCTAAAAAAAAAACCAAACCCCCTATTTTTTCTTACACCCTCCCTTCTTCCAGGCTGAAATCTCAGATGAGGCTACAAAACTTTAAACAACAACCAGATCCTTCATGTCTGGCTGCTCAACTGTCTGCTTAATAGCAGCAAAGGTAGTTGTCAGAGGTTGTTGAGTAGCTGCCTTGGCGGCTGCGTCGGCTCTAGCGTTCCCCAAGGAAATGGGGTCTCTGGAAGAGGAGTGAGCTGCACACTTTATCACTGCAATGCTGGAGGGCAACAAATTTGTCTCAAGCAGGTCACCAACCTGTGAGGCTTTCATAATTGGCTTACAATCAGACTTGAAAAATCTGTGGTGCCCACCTTTTCACTGTTATGTTTGGCAAGTCCAACAACACAGAGGTTTACTTGAGTCATCTTGCCGCAAAAAGGTGTAAGGTCCTCTGTTCCAACAGAATTATTGCAACGTTATGAGGTACATACACAGTGAGAGGACATTACATGACAATGTTCCTGGAGGCTAAAACAGCTTATTCAGCCAATCTACTGCTCTCATACAACCCGGAAAACCAGCTGCAACTGGATCGAATTATGCAGCAGGGTCGATTCTAGACCTAGAGCTTTGCTGGGGCACAGGCCCCCAACTCCCAATACATAAAAAAAATAATATAAAATGGCTAGCCTACAGGTATAAGCTTCAAAATCATTATTGTCACTGTCATACTGTAGGCTATATTGAACCACTGGTAAAGATACAAGGATAGATTCATGGGTACAATATAATGATATTTATTTGCACATGCACGTCTCAAAGATTTACAGACAACATTATCTTACTGCAACCATTTAAGATTAGAAGGAGTCAGATTATTTACTACCCAAACCTCAGTCCATGTTTAAAACAAGTAGTTCAGGAAATAAAATAACAAGCAAAAACAAAAAGAATCTTTCTATCTTTCCTTATATTATAGGCAAATTATCCCATATAGGCTACTCTGACTCCGTGTAGATTATTATAGGCTACATTACAGGCAAATTATCATCTATAAGACACTCTGACTCTGTGCTGATTATTATAGGCTACATTGTTAGGGTAAAAAATAGTGGTTTAACCTAGAAAGAATCACACACAGGGGTCGGAGAGAAATTGAAGTTAAATGAGCTCTGCAGTAGGAGATAGAATAAAGTTCTGCAGTGGGAGACCAGGAAGATACTCTGGTTGACCGTCTCCTCTCAGCTTCGCAGACAGTCTCCCAGCTCTGTCTCCTGATCACACAGCTCTGTCTCCTAGTCTCAAAAGGCCCTTCCATTGCAGTCTCTCTTTATTTTGTCAAACTTCATTAGCATCTTAAAAGAACAGGGTGTATACAAAGGAACATATGGTTGAAACCAAATGACATTTAAAAAGTACATTCAAACTATGTGATAAAGAAATACACCCTCAGAAAATAATAACACATTATTATTTTTCCCTAACATACATTATAGGCAAAATATCTGTGTAGATTATCATAGGCTACATTATAGGAAAATTATCATCTATAGGCTAATCTGATTCTGTTTAGATTAATATAGGGTACATTATAGGCAAATTATCACCTATAGACTACTTTGACTGTGTAGATTATTATAGGCTACGTTATAGTCAAATTATCACTTATAGCCTATATTTGCAAATGCATCAAAGTTATTTAGGTTTGCCATTAAACCATTGATCAAATCACAGCACTGGATATCCATCATAAATGTTTATGTTACTGTTAATGTGAACAACTATCATACCTCCCTTGTCCTCATCTGTCCTCTTTGTTCCTCTCCCTCTGCTTCTGTTCAGGAAAAAAAAAATTCTGATCTCCATCTCTGAATAGTTTATCAGAAGGCTATGTTTAGTTTTACAGTAGGACAGCTTCACAAACAGTGTAATATACTTTTACAGGACTCTCTCTACAGTATACATACTCATGGTGTGAGTGTCTGTGTGAGGGAGACCCCACAGGCTGGTAAACTTACATAAACTGATAAATCCGGGCCACAATGACGCTAAGCATTGAAAAACATGCTAATTATGTGGGCAACATTCTCTAACAGACATCAACTTGTCATTTTTTTCTGTCAAACAAGTTGTGAATTTGTTGTAACATTAAAACAGGGGATTACTTACTCTGTGCTCAAATAGATGTGACAAGCTCCAGCGGGGTTTCCACAGTGTACTGTGTGGGTAACACAAAACTTTTGCAAGAATCATGTGAATGATTTTCATTGGTTGTTGCATTCAATCTTACCAAGCTACAGAGGTGCTATTTCCTGATTGTCTATTGTGACCCCTTTATTTTTTTCTATTTGTCTCGTAATTGACAGGCTTGAGTTATGCAGGCACTGAGATGAACTCATGAATGCCGCCTTATAATTTTGCTGGGGCACTAGAGACTTTTACTAAGGCACGTGCCCCAGTGAATAAGGTCTAGTAACGCCCCCGTTTTGCAGAGTAGTAAGTGACAGGCACGTTTCAGTCTACAATGCTCCTGTAAGAGAACCATGCAGTCTTTTTTCTCATCAACCATCTGAAAACAAATTTTTTCTTGACCTGGTAAGGCCAGAACTGGTGGGCTTTGTAAAGCCCTCTTCAGTGCCTCAAATGCTTGCAGTGCCTCAGGGCACCACTGGATGGCATCAGAGGCCATCATATCTTTCCCATGTCCAAATTAGACACTGACTTCTCTCACACCGCATGGCCTGAAATGAAATTTCTGCAATATGAAGTCAGGCGTAATGCTTCCTTCACACCACCCCATACGTCAGCTTAAGTTGCGGCAAGATTACATATAAAGTCTATGGTGGAGTACGTCAGAGGTCTGTCAGGGGCTCTGCCGTGCGTTGTGTATGTTGGCTCCGTCAACTTCACTTGTTTTTCATACGGCAACGCAAGCAACGCAGAAGTCAGCAAACTGTACTTTTGACGGTAACGCAGTTAACGCAGTGCGGCAACCAATCAGAGCGTCTCACTGTGGTGATCACTATATCTGTCCCTATACACGTGTCGGTACTTACGACCACCTCTACAGTGGCGTTGTGGTGGTCTGCTCCTGTGGTCTCTAGTAACTACTGAATACTTTGTCAATGCAGCATTGTGCAAATCATTTTCACATTTTGTTTTCAAGTCATTTTCTTTTCTGTTTACAAGTTTCTCACAATGTAGAACAAACTTGCAAAGGTCAAAATAGGACGTGCCCTGGTCCAGAAAAGGGATTTGGATGTGTAGTGATGAGCACACTGGTATGGGGTTTGGATCCATGTGTTGTGAAAGATTGGAAATATATTTGTGATGGAGACGTATCCTCTGTATGACTCTATAACCTCCCCTTGGAAAAACGGCATGGAAAAAACAAAACAGCAAACACACAATCAAACAGACTCTGCTTGAGGCAGTGGTTGATTTACACCGTTCTGTAATAGTAAGCCAAAGGGGTAGGAGGGAGGTAGAAAGGCAAGGAGAAAAGCTCAGAGAGTTAGCACAGCTAAAATTACAGTCCTGTCACACAGCATCAGAGCCGAAGCCAGTGAGTGTGTGAACATGCTTGAGACAGAAAGTGTTGGGTTTTACTCTGCCTAAAGACACTGAGAGAAAAGAAGCAAAATAAATGTGCACATATATATTATTCCAATTCATTATGGTATGTGTATCACAGATTAAAAGTGACAGAGTCCCTTTGAGTCTCAAACACAAAAGTTCCAACTTAAAACTATTTATAAAGTTACCCGGGTGTTGGATGACCAGTTGAAAATGGCCTAAATTGCTAATGAGTTTAGAGTTGGTACATCAAACAATGAAATCCAAGGTCTGATTGACTTTTGCTTGTAAAGCCGCTAGAGACACTGTCATGTCATTCATTCATCACAATTTTAAAGCATTAGGTTTGATCGTTGTTATTACAGTAAAAAATAGGTAATGTAAACTGTGGCCTAGGCTGCAGGGCACCTTTGTAAGTCATGTTAACTGATAGAATGAAACAGAGTTCGTATTGCCCTCTCTTCTCATTAAAACTAAGTGCTAACCTTCAAAGTGCATTGTCAAATACTTAAAGAAAAATATTCTAAATTGTTCCTAAATTATTTGTAGATTGAAAATGCATACACGGTGGCGTGTGGATCAGTGGTTAAGTAGTCATCTTGCAAGCAGAAGGTTCTTGCTTGATTCCAGCTTTAGTATTTAATGTGTTGATGTTCCTCCAGGCAAGGCACTTAAAGGAACTTGGGGCAGGGGCCAATAAACATGCATATCCAGTTTTGTAATGCAATTGGGTAATGAAGAACCCCCAATGTATCTTTCAATTTTCTTGAACAGGCTGTGTGCTGCAAAATGTGCTGGGGGTTAGGACCGAATTTTCCTTGCTGACCTACTGTTGTGATGCACAGGTGTGACATCAATCAACACTAGTTGTGCTTTCTCAACTGCTTTTAAACAGGAAAAAGATGGTTGTGGCTGATTCATCCGTGGGAAGGGATTCTCCCGCAACCGGCAAATGACAGAGCACCAATTGAAGCCCAGTAAATGGCATTGAGAAGAAGAAGGTTTTATCAGTGGCATTTCGTGAGTCAAAAGCAAAATATGATAAATGTCAGGCAGGCACCCGAATATATATCTGTTTTGCGATCGATGAAAGGAGGCTGCTTCAACTAGATCTTGGACTGAAAACAAACACTGACATGGCTCATTTTCTAGTGACCAGGTAAGAAACATAATAGGTTGTGTTTAGAGCTTGATCTGATAATGATCCCAGTGATGTCTTGAGAGACCTAACGTGCAGTAGCATTAGCTGTAACAATGCAATACCTACTGTGAGACCGGACATTTTATAAACTGAGCACTGTGTTCATTAGAATTATGTCATATTGGACCTACAGCCCAACCTGTAAGCAGGGATACTACTTTAGCAGTTAACCCTCTAGGCGCCAAAGTCGCAATATTGCGACAAGCAACATTGCTGACTTTAACGAACCACTGAGTGTTGAGATAGGGCCACTAATTTAATTACTACTTTACACCAGGAGATGGCGGATATGTGTACCTTTAATATTGGACACATTTTTAAGTGGGTTACCATGGAAACTTTAGGAGTAAATCGGCCTTAAAGTCAGCGCCGCGAGCGGGGGACGCGAGGTGCAGCTGCTGCGGTCACAGTATAGAGATAGCAACTTTTAGAAAGATAAAACTTATGAGGCAGAGACGTCAGAGTTCCCCGCCGGGAAGTATTGGCTCATTCAGATTCTGAAGATAAATATTTACCTCTGATCTGTTCAGTTGTCCCGGGAGAAAGTGAAACTAAAATGTCCCACAGCAATAGCCAGTACCGCTTCGCCATGACGCTCCAAAAGCAGCAACATTCCAGCTCTGCATCACGTTCTCCCATTGAGAGAAAGGTATGTGTTCGGGTAGCAAGGTGGTCATCACAACGCTAATTGTGACCAAGGTGGAAGGGATGTAAAAATCAGTGGAAATAATAGCAGATGCGATCGAAAACAGGAGAGAAAAAAGACCAATTATAAGCGAGTAAACAGCAGTAAAGTTCTCTGTCCCGCTGCAAGTGAGGATGATGATGATGATGATTTTGGCAAGGTTTGCTTGAAAAATGAGGAAGAGTAGAATCACCAGTAGATCAGACAATTTGATGAGCCTGTTAGTTATTTTTGGGACGGATCTGTAAAATTCTGTGGCCAATATTTTCTTTTTTTTGATTTTATATAGTGAATAGAGTAACGGAGCCACATAAGAAAGGATATAAAGAGATATATCCACCTGTTCTTGAAAAAAAGCCAAAAAAATCAAACATATAGATGTAGAAAATACATATATAGAAAAATCTTTCTCAGGAATTGTTATGTTCTGACTCAGACGTTTAACCCACATGCAGAAAACAGACTGAAAACAGTTGAGCAGTTGAATATTTATTAAGTAGACTAGAGTTGCTGGAGACCTGTTAGTGGAGGACCGGTATACAGCTTCACTGTTATCTCTGCAGGGAGATGAGTGGTTAGTATCCTGGCTGAGTTTGTTATAGTCAAAAGAGGGTAATGGAACAGGCTTACCGCAGCAGTGTCTGAAAGGCAGCTTGGGGGGGAGGTGTGGTCCAGTACGTGTGCAGGAGTCTTGAGGTGTTAAAGAGGGACAGTGGCGCGGTGGGTTTTTGACCCAGGATCTGGGGCAGAATGTTCGGTGGAGAGCGGGGCATGCAGGAAGGGAATTGGTCAGAGCAGCAGAGATGTATAGGGAATGAGAGCAGGGGACAAATGCTGAATGCTGGCGTCAGGGAATCCCCCTTTACTCTGGAAGTAGGACAAGGTTTGAGTAAGAACACTCTAAGATGACAAAACCCACTGGCAATTCACAAAATTAGATTCTAGAACTCAGAGACTTGATTCTACCGGTGTGGTATGACCATCAGGCACTGAATGGTGATCCTGCTGCTGCTTAAGAAGCCACTGATCTTATCAGCTGGATCACCTGCAGGTGTGTGAGCTGCAGCAGGTGAGATAACTCCTGTCCTAGAAAAGCTCTGCAAAAAGAAGGCTGATTGCACAATGGATTATAACAGGAATGGGATTATTTACACATTTAAAATCGATAGTAAAATAAGAAAAAAAAATTGACAAGTCAAATATTAAAATTTAGAAATTAGTATACAAAATACAAAATAGAAAAACCTGTAAAATGATGGGCTTAAAGGCACAGTGTGTAATTTTTGGCCAGTAGGGGGCAATGCATACCTAAATCATCACAAGCATGCCGAATCTGTGTCTTGGAGTAAGAAACTCAACAACGGAGGTCTAACTAATGCTGTTTTCAAACGCTCAATTCCCTGAGAATTATCTATTTGCAGCAACATGAAGAGCACATCAGTCTGTCTTTCATCGCTTGGAACTAGCGAAGAGGTAAAAATGTATATATGGCAAAACTTTTTTGCATTTTGAGGGAAAATCAATGTTTTAATTGCGGGCTTGTTCCGTGCGCTTTGTCTGTCCGGGCTCTTGTAAAAGTAAAAACGTCATCTAATATGGCTTTCCCCTGAAAAGAGGACCCGCGCCTATTTATTTTAAAACAGATTTTTAAAGTCATATTTTACAATATCGCCAATATTTTGCAATTAATGTGCTTTACGTAATTATTACATAATATTGTAATGGCTATTTTCAAAGATGTACTGCAAAAAGTACATGCTTTCACTTCATTACTGATTATAAAAGTCTCTACTAAGTAAATACTGGTTTACCACCACATATAACTTTCAGGCTTCTTAGTGAAACATTATTGTTTACTAGAATGAAAACTCTTGCTTACCTTATAAGAGCGTTTGCCTGTAAATTATTTATTACTCAACTGACATAATTGATGATGACCAGCTTTAGAGGTATACAGTTGATTGATTAGTTCGATTATAGTTTGTGCTGGATGCAAACACTAATAGTTTAAGGTATTTAATATTTTACCAACCTGGGTCAGCGTTGTTGCTATACAACTGCATGATTTATTTACAAAACTACTAAACACGAATGAACAAACTTATTGTTTTTTATCATCATCAGGTAAACTCATATCAGATACCTACAACATAAATAGACACCCATTTTTTAGTAAAGTATTTTTTTTTAGAATGACACAAATCAGCCAACAAGTACAGGGCATTTAAACTGTGACTATCTAGTCAAAGCAAATGTTAAAATATATTTTTTAAAACATTAGAGGAAATGAGGAGACTGAAGAAGATGATCCAGGACACGGGTAAAGAAGATTTCTCTGAGCTTTTGGGAAGTAGCATCAGAGCATGCATTCTGGTCTCTCTCCCTGCAGAGCTGTCTGCATAAAACAAAGAAAAAATAGTTTATTCTCCACCAATCCAATCTTAGGGAAATGTTTACAGTGCTCTGTTTGATCATTAACGGGTGCTGTGGTAAAATCATTTTATTACTATGAATTTACATGCCAAAATGGTTTTATAAACTTTGATGACACCGTTTATAAAATACCAATATTAACTTAACAATTATCACAATTTCCAAATAAAAATATATTTTATTTTCTGATACTTGCAGTTATCCATCACATTTGCTAGTACTAAACCCTTTATATCTGACTTTAAGCCGCTACTAACAGATCAAACGTAGCGGGGTCATGCTGTGGAAAGCAGAGAAAACACACTTCAACCGCCTGCTGAGACTGCAGCTCCCACAGCCTGTCTGCGGGAGCCGAGCTGCTTCAAAAACGCTGGAGATCATTTTAAAATAGGCAGATTCTTAATAAACTGACCACATAGATTAAGTTAGGTCCACTTAATCACCAAAAACATCTTATAACTGCTTTTTGTTATGAGTTAATGGTTGTATAAAAGCGATATATTTCAGCATTCACCCTCTCTGTTTACTTCTGCTGGTAGTTCAAAGCATTGTGGCATACCTTGCTTGCTGAAATCCGCAGAATGAAGCTTTGATGCAAACTTGATAAAATGGGCGGAGCGAGAGAACATTCCAAGAACGTTGAGCATACCTGCCTTGATGCGTACTTAAGAATTGGAACAGTTCTTGGACAGCTGATAATGTTTCTCAAGTACGTGAGTACACAAGTCCACACAACTATGCATTTTGAGGAACGGCCTTAGCCAATTTACAGCTCCCAATCCCGACTTTGAGCGAAAAAGGGCTCCGAACAACTCGCTCCCATTCGAAAACCATACAGGGTATTGGAAAAATTGTTGAATTTTAAGCGAGAGTGATCTTTCATCTTCGATAATCCCAAAGCACAACTTTCACAGTCCGAGAACGAATGAGAGAGAGATGACTAAGAACATGGTTGAACTTCAGAAAATTTTGAGCACACTCCATTTTAAAGGGGCTGTATCATGCTATTTTACAGCTTTCAACTTCTGGGATAGACATATATATGATAAAATGTTACAGTTTTCTGTCCTGAAATTTAACTTGTATCCTGTAGTTAATGTTAGACCACGAAGTGAAATGGCTCCTTCCGACCCCCCCAGCCCCCCCACCCCCCACCCCCACCCCGCGACGCTCCGCTCCCCCGCTCTGCTGCGCTTCAGAGCCCGGAGCAGATCACACTGAAACAAACAGTGCTAAGCTTATAATAAACAGTATTCTCACAAGAATTTGAAAATCACAAAGCACCACAATGAAACTCTGTTATATTAAGGGCTCAGACGTTTGTTTTGTTTGTTTGTTTTTTGTTGTTTTAAAAAAAAGGAGTATATTAAGCCTATCTCAGTTGCTAAAAATCCAGGCTTTAGACACAGCCCAAACCAACACAGCTGCATCCACTAAGCAACTCTTTCCAGCCCAGTATATAAAAAAGCTGTGAGTGTTGTTTGCACCCGTTTACTGAACATTCTGAGATGCTACAGATCAATTAATTAACCACACAATGCTGTTAAGATTACATAAGCAGCTTGATAAATGGCTAACCCACATTAACATGTAGCCACTGACTTCTCTAAAATCCTGTAATCCATGTAGCCAAATGCTCGTTTTCACAGAGAAAAGTAAAAAATCCAACAAAAGAAGTGTTTTAAGCTGCCAAAAACCAACGCTGCCATGACCTGTGAGAAGGAGGAGGGTGTGTTTGAAAATCCACCAGGGGTAAGCCGCTCTGCCTGCGGGGATGGTGCAGACACCTCTATCACTCAACTTTCAGCCAGTGATGTCACTAGTTGAACACTCAGTCGTTTTCTTGGAGAGAAAGGGGCAGCTGCTCAGAGGGCAGAATTCAGGAGGATTATTCAGACATGCGTGAATTAAGCCAAAAACCACTCTGGTGAGTTTTCTTTATGAGAAATTTGCATTACCAGGTGGTTGAGAAATCTCTTCAGAATAGTTTAGACTCTGAGTGCTCAGGAGCTTGCTAAGAGAAACTCGTGAGAACTAGAGACATTTCAAAAAATATTGTGAGAATCCAAAATGTTCAGTCTATTTCATGAACGAAAATCATGTCACTAGTGCGAAATATGTGACCGTGACGACGAGTTAAAAAATTATCAGGCCCTTCCAAATCCACAGCTCTGCCCACTGCTTAATGAACACCTCCCCTCTAGAGATGCAGATTTCGGGCAAACTTTGGGTCGAACAAAGTCAGATTGTGAAAACAACGTATCAACTATCGACGTCAGGTCTTCACTGCTAAATGATAACTTTTAATGTACATTTTGAATGTGTTTGTCCAGTTATTTGGGATGTATTTGGGTGTAAAAGTTTGCTTTTAAAATGCCTACAAATCAGAAGTCGCATTTATGACGTAATTTTGCTAACAGGAGTTAGCACTAGCTATAGCATGTAAAACACTCACCTAGAGCTTGTAGAGCTTCTCCTCCATGCTGGCTCTCACTCCACGGACTGCTTTACCCCCGACATCGCTGCCACATGTTCAGATTTATAGAGGTTTTCTCTGTGTTTACTGCTACTCTCTTCGTCCTGGAGGTTATGGGCCTCGCTCTCCTTCTTCTTCTGCAGTTGTAGTCCGCTAAACATTTTCACACAAGACCTAAAGTAACTTTTTTGTTGAAAATCGGCGTTTTCTCTGCATCAAAATTTGTTTTTAAAATTCACGGACATCATATGTTCGATCCACGGCACATTTCAAACTTGATCAGAAAATAACTTTTATCGCTTCATTGACTCTCATAAATTTTTTTTGCCAGTCAGGGACCCATGGACCGGAAGTAGAAGGGCGTGACATAGGCTGCCTATGGGATTTTTGGGTGTGATTTTTGGCTAATTACTTCACCATGGTAACTCCAATCACTAATAAAAGTAATAGCACACATTGCCCGATTGAGCCGCACATTTTGATATATATATTGTGGGGGTGCATGCTATGGTACAACCCGCATTAATGTCCATAAATAACGAGGCCTGTTTAGACGTGAATGGTAAATGGTGCGCTGCCCATGCATTTGCATTGGGCAGGCCTCAACTAGTGAGTAATTGATACTCCGGTGAATGTTTCTCCATTCATTGGGGACAATCTGCCAGTACTCCTATATGTATATAGTATGTAAAAAGCTGTAATACAGTTGCTGTAAACACGTGCATAACATCTGCTGTAAGTACCTATTTTATGAAGGTGGTGAAGGTATGACGGTGATAATTTTGATGATAGTATTTTCTCAAATATTGATCTGCCTGCATACAGCTGTTTGTTTGATGAAAAAAAAGAATCCTGAAGAGGGTTGGTGTGCGGCTCATAAAATTGCTTTTAGAAAGAAATTAGGAACCCTTACAAACTCAGGAGTGTCTAACTTTCCTCCAGACAAAAAGCAGAAGAACAGCAAAGTAGTTTCACGATTTTGACCGATTCATGCAACCAAGGTGTGTTTGAGAGAGTGTGTGTGTGTATGTGTTCTGACAATGATGAATGAGCCCCAAATAAGAGCAATCTGCTACCATAGCTCTATAAAACAACCACAAATCACCTTTGGAAACATGCGTTTGAAGAGTGTTTCCAACATCAGCTGTTGTCTTGTATGAGTACAGCTGTCTGTAAATTAGTAGGGATGGGTTGTTCTGTGTAAGATTCAAAAGGTTTTGCTGCAAAACTTCAACCATGGATAGATTAAAAACAGTATCTTCTGGAGAAAATAGCCATGTTATTAAAAATCACTACTTGGTAAAAAAAAAAAAAATACAACCATTGTGTTCAGAAATGCGGTCAGAGTTGTTAAAAGCAGCATTGCTTTGACAAGGTAAGTGGAGTGGAGAGATTAATAACTGTTCTCATTCGGGAATTATTACATGTTAGTTACTTTACTTAGTTGTGGAGGACAGAGGATTAGGCACAGAAATTCAGAGTAAAGGGTCTAAGATCAGCTTTAGAAAGAGAAAATTACGTTATTGGCAGCAACAGTAAAACAGAAGACAAGGCCATGAGTAAATTCTATGGAGATTCCAAAAAAAAATAGAACATTAAAGCAGCAATACCTGTAGACAATGCACAATTAGAGGTTCTTTAGAGGAAGTAGTAGAGTTAGAAAAGGTGGTCAGTTAGGTTTTTTACACAGCCTAAGCCTATAGTCACATAACAACATAGATAGCCCAATATAACATAAGCCATTAGTTAATATCTTTAACAAAAAGAACAGTTTTAAGCCTAATCTTTAAAGTAGACAGGGTATCTGCCTCACAGAAAGAAAAAAAAACTGAGTTGATTTCACATGAGAGGAGATTGATAACTCAAAGATCTGGATTCTGTTCTACTTTTAGAAGCTCTAGGAACCTCAAATAAATCTGCAGCCTGAGAACAAAGTCCAATGGTAAGAACATTCGGAAAAATCTGATCTTTGATATGATTCCTATTTATCAAAACTTTTGCTGTTGCTTTTCAGATTAGCTAAAGGCTTTGGGTGGTTTTATTGTTGTTTTTTTTACTTGCTGATAGTAAAGAAATACAGCCTTAACAAATGCATGGACAATTTTTTCTGCAATATTCTGGAATAGAATATGTCTAATTCGGCAATAATCCATCCAGCTGACGAGCAGAAGTTGTGTAAATAAAATAGACCTATTGATGACAGAGATCAGACTGGGCTGATTGTTTCAAGATATTAGAAAAACCGGAGTAACTCAGACCACCACTCTTTACAACAAAGTTATGTGGAATATCAAGCATGAGTGGACAGACTTGGGAAAAATGGACTGGATAAATGCTGGTCTGATTATTCTTAATTTCAACTGTCATTCAGATTGAATAGTTAGAATTTGCTATTAAGTACATGAAAGCATATATCTGTATATATACCTGCCTTGAACCAATGGATTCAGCTAGTGATAGTGGTGCAATTGTGTGGGGATGTTGTTCTTGTCCCACTTTGGGACCAGAGTACGGACTGATCATTGTTCAATGATCTTAGTATTGTTTTTTCTGACTGTGCTTATACCTTTATGACTAAAGCGGTCCATATTCGAATGGTTACTTCCTGCAGAACAATACAGCATGTCACAAATCTTAAATGATCTCAAACTACTTTTTTAAACATGACATTGAGTACATTGTACTCCAATAGGGCTCCTTTGGGATGAGATTCCCATCATGGTTGCACACCCCCCAGAAGTCCAACAACTACATGATGCTATTATGCTATTATTAAGGGAGCACGGTGGCGCAGCTGGTAGCGCAGCTCACCTCACAGCTAGAAGGTCCTGGGTTCGATTCCTGCCGGGGACACTGTGGGTGCTCAGGGTGTGTTTGTTCCTCCATATCATCAGCACCCACACCCTGGGTGGGGTTGGCAAAAGGGCCTTTCTGTGTGGAGTTTGCATGTTCTCCCCGTGTTCCCTTGAGTAGTTAATGTGAGCTACTCCCACAAAAACATGTATCAGTTCTGGGCTATATACTGCCTCCTCCTGGCTGACCTGAGGGGTTGGAGAGGATCTGGCTGGAATAGTGTGATCCTTCCACACGCTACGTCCAGCTGGGGGAACCCCACCCCCTTGGGTGACAAAATGGGCCTGCTCACTCCTCAAGCAGGAAGGAGGCTTGAGCTTCAGTGCAGGGCCCTCCTGCGGTCAGCAGAGGGAAGGCAATGCCCAGGACTGTATTTAGGTAGGAACACTGGGGTGATAAAAAACATGGGAAAAAATATGACATAATTATTGAACATATTTTCTGAGGAATATTTCCAGCAACATGTTTGGTCATTTCCCAACTTATAAAGGTGGGGATAGTCAAGCCTCTTACAATAACATGTTATCTGTAAATGTGCCAATGTGCCTAACGCATGAAAGAATCACATGTATGCCGTGTAAAAAAAAGTCCTAACTGAGAAAAACAAGCTCTCTCTTTGGTTGTCTGTCAAGGCTCCTATACAGTTTAGACAGGGGAGTAAGTTTTCGCACTAAGAATGTCTTTAAGCTAAGAGTCTAATGAATCATTCATAAAGAAAAAGCTTTTGATTCATAACCTGGGACAGATTTCTCAAAGCTTTTTGTTCACAAAGACAAATTGTATACTTTGCAATATAGGAATCCAATCTTGGGAAACCATCATATATTAGTTATCACCTGTAAAAGAAGTTTAGATCATTTGGTGGAGGAACAACATGTTAGTCTAGAAATGTAAATCAGAATCAGAATCAGCTTTAATGGCCAAGTATGACACATACAAAGAATTTGCAGATACAGTACAACCTGTCCAAGATCATTACAAACAACAACAACAAGATGGAAGCGAAGATGGAAATGGTCAGCTGGTCTCTGAATGCTATTGATAAAATCTACTCAACTCTACGAAGCACCGGTAAGGGTCAACCGGGGTGTCAATCATGGTGATCGGGTTTCTGCTGATTGGAATGGGCAGTTACTGGAACTACCGAAAAATGGCAACAAAGATCTGAAACACGGTCGAGATTGGTCACTGTTCTGGAAGCGATTGGACGGCTGAAGGAACAGCTGGATGCGTTGATTCGTACTGATGGGACTCAGAACCAAATGCTGGGGGAGCTGGGACGCAGAACAGACGCTGTAAGAGGCGATCTGGCCGGCGCTCTGGGACTCATCCGCAATTTGTCATCGGACTTGGAGAAACTGTCGGTGCGGATTGGGGCAACTGGAAATTAATTGGATTTGGAACTATTAATCTGGGAATTAATTTGGATTTGGAACTTTAATTTGAACTACAATTTGGCTGAATTAGACTACAAAAGAAACAACTGACAGACTGAAGGGACAGAGAGGAATATTTGATCTCTCCCTGCAATCCAAATAATTTATATTTTTGCTCCCATGAAGACCTTCAACCTGGTCCTAATCAAATGTCCCTGAGAAGAATGTCAACAGAGTCTCCTCTCCCCCGTACACCTGCATCTACTGACGCACACACTGACATGGTTACACACACTCACATTCACACACACCGTCTTGCTGTATCCTTAATTCTCTCTCCTGCAACAGGAAGCTGGATAACAGCGCGCCTCGATGGCAGCGCGTTAATCTGTGGACTGGAGCTCATACCTGCCCATCCTTCCTGATGTGTCATTGTTATTGTCTGAATATGTGCTTAAATGTTTGTTGGTGTGGTTTTTTTCTATTACCTGCATTGTGAGTGCTGTACGGACCCACAACACAGTTGAACGTTTTTTCCCCTCACCGTGGAACCCTCCCCTACCCAGATGTGTATTTCTCTATGTTTCATAAACGGGAGCGCCGCTCGGTGGCTGCATGCCCAACAGTGACCTGGATCTGTTTGTTGTTGTTGTTGTTTGTAATGATCTTGGACAGGTTGTACTGTATCTGTAAATTCCTCGTATGCGTCATACTTGTATGTGTCATACTTGGCCATTAAAGCTGATTCTGATTCTGAACAACAACAACAAACAGATCCAGGTCACTGTTGGGCATGCAGCCACCGAGCGGCGCTCCTATTTATGAAACAAATCCAATGGCAGTCCAAGTTAAATTAATCCCATTCAGTGCTTTGTATGAAGGTGGCTTGTAAGCAATGTTCCCTCTAAGCTGCGCGCATGTCCCCATTGAAATGCAACTTCAAAATGAAATATGCCGGGGTTATTAATAATTTTGGACTTAACAGCAAAGTCACATTGTGAGTAAAATGTGTTAGACAGTCTGTAGATGAGGTGCTAAGTGCTCATCACCATTAAAAGCCTAGACTAATAGCACATTTTGCAGCAGAAAAATAGTTAAAATCATGTGCTTTTTGTTTATTCCTTGAGGTTATACCCTGTAACCACCCCATATCTCCTCATAAACCTCTCTTACAGAGTAACTGAACCCCTTGAAAAAGCATCTTCCCACCCCCAGGTACCATTTGAAAAAACTCTACCAAAGTGGGCAGGACCAGGAGACACGGAGGGCCATGGCCAAGTTTGGAGGATGAGCGCGAGGGGGAGACGCGGGGGTGCGGTCTGGAAGACAGTCATGGCTGAACTACGACATGCAGCCGGCAAGCTCCATTAAGCCTCTATTTACCTAGGGTAAAGGGAGAAATGAGGTCCCTTCTCCGCCATCCACCATAGGTAAAGAGAGGTTTTATGGAGCGCAGCGGCCAAATGACGTATCAGTTTAAGCAGTCGGCCCAGGGCGCTGAGTCAGTGCTGCCTGAAGCCAGCAGCACGTATAGTAGCAAACAAGAGAGCCTAGCGGTAGCATCGATGCTAAGTAGCTTCGGAGAGAAATACCTCAGCTTTTGTTTCGTTATTCATGGTGCGTTTAAAACATATAGGTTATAACTTATGGCTTTAAACCACTTCAATGTTGTGGTCCTCCAAAGTGCGATATACGGATTTTACCTTCCTCTGTTTCTCTCAGTATGCTTCTGTGTGCGCACATATCACACAAGATAAGCAGTTTCAACTCGTCACGGGGCGGGACGAGTGTGTCCGAGAGAAGGAGGGTGTCTCTGTGTGACCATGTCTGTAATGTAGACAATGCAAAAAATTTACCGCTCTCAGCCAATCACAAAATTCAAATGCAGTACCTCCCAATTACCATGAGTGGCAGCACTGAGAAGTTTTAGACCAATAAAATGTAGAATTTAACAAGTTAACACGAAAATGTAAAAAAATGCCCTGAAACTCAAAGATTGCATTGGTAAAGAGCCATTTATACAGTTTATAAGCAAAAAATAGTTGTTTAGGGATTTAGTTACACTTTAACAAAAGACCAGTGCAAAGTTAATAATCAATGTATGGATGAAGCTAATCATTCAATAGTCCACCACTAATACAAGACCAATGAGTTATCTCAGACCAGACCTCAAAGATTTTCAGTGATGTGCCAGAGATGCTGACTGTCTAACATAGCCAACTTGGTGCTTATCTGAGTTCTGCTGAAGAGGAAGGGGAGTGCTTGCTTTAGATCCCATTAGGGAGCGGTCCACAGAAGATGGATTCGAGTAAAAAAACAGCATCTGGTTAAGCATATGCTGAGGGGGTACCTTTCCTCTTTCACTACAGCCCAACTGGCATATGAACAGTTGTTCAGAGCTTTAGTTTCCATGCAATAACTATTTGAAGTCAAGCTTGGCTCAAATAAGTCAATCTTAGCTGTAGAGTTAACATACAATTAACACACAGTTAACACACCACATAGAACAGTGTAATTTTTAAACCACAGTGGAGTAAAGAAATATGCTGCTGTAGTATGATTCTCTCTGCTTACCATCAACACGTAATTCTTCGAAAAAATCAATGACATCCTGATCAGAAACTAGTGGCTAAAGGAAAAAATAGGTTGATCATTGTAGGCAGAGTTGAAAAGGTATGTTCAACAAGACAGCCTATAATTCTTAATTCAGTCTTAGTTACAACCACTCTCACCAAAAGAAAGGGCCGGTTTTCCATCAAACTATTGCCTGAATTTTTTGGAAAGATCCACAGGATCATACTTTATAAATTGCAATTCTACTGGATACCAAGGAAATATATATATATATATATATATATATATATTATATTATATATATATATATATATATATATATATATATATATAATTCCAGACAAAAGCAAAACCCCAACAACAACATTAACAAAAAACATTCCCAAAAGTACCCTCGTTATTTTGGCATTTACAACGAGAGACAGAAAAAAAAAAGCTACTTTCATACAGTCAATTGAAACATCTGGTTTCAGATATATATCCATCTTTGTTTTGTGCCATTTTTAGATCTTCTCAATACAAATATGTTGCATTTCTTTTTTTCTGCTCCTATATTAAGATTCCAGATGTAATTTAATACATAATACATTATCATTAATTATAGATTAAATCTAATAGACTGAAACATTGGAATGCTCTTGACAGTATATGGTCACTTGTGTTTTTAGATGGGAGGCAAGCAAGGGCTGCTGTGGAGCTGGGGGTAAATAAGGTCCATTGACAGTTACCTTTTCAGTGAGCTGAAGGGCAAAATCCTGGCATTACTTGGTGTCTTGGGAATTCTTTTCAGCTCCATGCCTGAAACAAAGCGTGGGGTGTCCTTTTTTGAGCCTCTCTCTTTTTTCCATTTTTCTCTCCACTCTTTAAGCCACAACACCTGTAATTCCTGTTTTCTCCTCTAATCAAAGGCTAATAGGAACAGACTTGTAGTTGTCAGTACCAGTTAACACTCACACTCACTCAAAACACACACGTGACTTTAAAACCAGACCAAAAAACAAGACTGCCTGCTGTTTTTATGCACCCATAAATTGCAATCTGAGGTGGAACGAGCAGTTATGAAATGACTTGTAAGCTCTAGGTCAGTGATTTGAACATTACATTATGGCCAATACATTTGCCGTTTGGAGTCAAGCTGCTTTGCGTCAGTACAAACACATTAACCTTGTGTGTTTGGGAGGGCGATTACATTTATTCTGCTCGCTGGAAAAAAATAATTTTAGCAAACAAGTTATGGTGGGACGAAACAGAATTAACAGCAATTCCCCTCACTTGTCTACATGGTACCAAATCACACAAATATAGGACATTCTCATGTCTGCTCGGGAAAAATTTTAGAGGTCAGACTTTCAAATGGGAATGTATTATTTTGTTGTTGTGTTAGAAGTAAAGGTAATGTAGTTGTTTCCTTTTGATTTGAAAAACAAGATTGACCTTGGTCTGAACAAATGCATTCATTTCCAGTGAAATATGGCTATACTGTATAGTTAGGAAGCACTGAAGATTTCCTTCACCTGTGTTTTTTCACTTTAAACCTTTTTACAGAATAAGTTTGTATCACATATTTCAACTGACTTGACTTTGCTTTAAAGTGACAGTGTGTCGTTTCCTGACAATAGGGGATAGTACATACCTAAAGCACTAAAAGCAAGCATACATGCCAAAAATTACAATTGTATAATTTTTTACTAAAAGGCAGACAGTTTAAGCTCAAGAGAAATATATGCAGCAACACGAGAACCACATCAGACTATCTTTCATCACAGGCAATGAGCGAAGAGGTAACTTTGTAAAATATGTCGGCCCCCATACAATAGGACCCACGACCATGTATTTCAGACCCGCTTTTTATAGTTATATATTATGAAGGAGCAAAAACGTTTCAATTTCTTTCAAAACTTTTTAATTCTAAAATGTCCATATATTACAACAAAATAGGTTGAAAAAAAGATGAATGTGTGAAAACTTGAGTGTAAGTGAGTTAATTGTTTTTATGAAAATATTTTGAGTTCCATTTATTTATTTTTTCACATTCAATTTTTTTTTCACTTTCAATACAGATATTTTCACCACATTTATTTCAGATTCAAAATCAAGATTTTCAGTTACAATTATATTTTTCAATGCAAAATTTTATTTTCAATGTCAATATTTATTTTCAGTTTCACCTTTTGCTGATATCGTCCTGATCCCATGATGACTGTCCTTCCTTGTATGAGCCTGAATCATTTATACACTGAGTCAATATTGAAAACGGTCACTTATTAAATAAAAGATAATTTTGTTTCTTTTTATGTATTTGGTTCTAAAGACATACGTTTTATCCAAGTATCCAAACATCTGCATTTCTAATCCACACCGACTTTGTGATTTATGTATTTTTTTTGTGGTATTTTATTCAAAATACAAAAGCGTTAGGCACTGCTATTTCAAGTCTTGTTAAAATTGTAACAGGACCACACAACTGTCCTAGTCCATGGTTCTATTAACACAGGAACAGGACTACGCAAATACATTTAAGTAAATTCAGAGCATGAATGGTCTTTGGAAAATTCTGGAGAGGTATTTTAGGATACACCCTGTTTCCTGTGATGAAACACAAGAAATAGCGTGGAAAATAGGAGGTTTGTGATTAATGTTATCAGCTAGCATACCAGGGCTCTCATTTATCAAGCGTTCGTAGAAACTGTGGTATATTATATCCTACAAATGAAATTTAGAATGTTCGTATGAAAAGATATAAGTCTGATTTATGAAATGTGTGGTGGCCACTTGTATGCACATTTGTCTGCAATCATGTGTTGATAAATCCCACTTGTGCGTACCCAGGTCCTCGTGCCCATTCACAGTCATTTCCATACAGAAATGCCCTCAATTAGCCATATTTGGTAGCACATGCATTGAGTCCTCACATTCTTTCTTAAAACAATGACCAAAAGAGCAAAAAAAAATGAATTTCAGTGACACATAGATCAATATGAAACATAGGTGGGGCAATTAAAAAGTATTCTTGATGTACAAACCTAGAAAAATGTCAGTTAATACAAATTAATTTAATTTGCTAATATTAACTTCTGTGGAAATCGTTAACGTCTTTGAAACTATTAAATAATTTAATAATGAACATTGCTGTTGGATTCTATAAACTCAGGGGCAACTAAAAAGGATAACTCTGCCTGGGACAAAGGTGACAGGCAGTAAATGCTGCTGGGACAGGGCAAATGTTCCTGCTGGAAATTAAGGGAAAAAATGGTTCGATATTAAACTGAATACAATACACAGCTGGATCAGATCTAATCCAGAGGGTGCTCCGATCATCATGTTTGACTCTTTTGTGGCCATGATTGGAGAAACGGCTTGTGCTGCCATCAGTATGCAAGGAAAAAAGGACATTTTGCTTCACTAATGAGCAGGACCATTTAGTTGTCATGGTGCAGTTTGCAAACCTTTTAATTAAAGGTGTGACAAAATCCCATTAAGCTGAAGCGCTTTGTATAATAAATAAACAAATAAACGGGAGGGTGGGGGTCTGCGGCCGAAGAGCACAGATTGCGAGTGACAGGGTCGCCATGCATGATCACCTGCAACATTAAATTATGTATTTCTTGGCGAATTTCAAACATTTCCTGAACGTTTGTTGCTAATCCTTGCATAACCTATAAGCTATTTTGTTAAAACACAGACATACGCCAACACAAGCTCCTTGATGGAGGTGATAAACTGCTGAGTGAAAAATTCTGTCAAAGTAAAACTGTTTCAGTGTTGCAGTTCCTCCGTTCTAACTGTAGATGCTGTGCGTATGAACAATCGGAACTGTACTTATATTTAGGAACTTTTCTACACACAAATAAAAATTGATAAATTCCACACAATGCGTAGAATTGTTCCAACGCACGACTTAAGCACGGATCTGTGTGGAAGTAAGCTTGATAAATGAGGGCCCAGGCATTTTGGGTAAACTATTAAGGAGCGTGGGGCAGCTGCAGCAAGCATTCTAAAATCTCCATGCCAGTATAGCCCTAACTGTTATTTGCTCCTTGACACAAATAGAAATGTGTTGTATTTCACATGGAAAAAGGCCTTTGACAAGACAGAGGCACATATACGTCTAAACTACATATAGAAGGTTGGTTGAGAGACCAAAACAACTTGTAGATTTTTTCAGGGTTCAGTTTAAATGTTAAATGTTGGCCTGACTGTCTGAGTGCCTGAGAATATCTCAGACATATTGAGAGATGTGAACTAGCACAAGACAAAAAGTTTAAACAGAAGCTCATACAAACAGTTTTTAATCTGATTATGGGTCACAACCTGACCAATAACAATAAAAAATGTTTTCAGCCTTCACACCAATTTCAGATTTAATATTATGAGATTTTTTAATTTATTTTGAATATAACCTGTGCACAACTCTTTTTACCTTGACATAATAAGGATGTTTTCTAAATAGGAATTGATCCAGCCATGTCCGAAAAGTCATGGATACTGTGGGTTGTTCTTAATTGTAGGTCTTGTTTTCATTTGCTCCTATTGTTATTCTGCTTTACTAACCTCTGTGGTGTCTGTGCTAGTCTGGTTTTAGCCTTTGACCTTAAAACACGGCCCAAAGGAAAGTAAAACAGGTTCAGGGGCATTTAAAAAAAGAGTTATACATCTAACAGCAGTGAAGTAAACCATATATTCCAAAGTAAGCTGTGCAAATTACAATGTACATTTAAATATTTTTTTAAGAAAATACAGTTTCTACTTTGCAAGCAACAAATATAAACTTGTTACAAATGGTCATAGACTTATCCTTGAAGCAATCAAAATCAAATTTCCATCAAGACTACAAGAATATGATATTGAATTATATTCCTTTTTTGGTTTTAATCAGATCAGGATATCTACAAACTACTATTTTACATTCTACAACATCACATTGGTGTGATTCACTCCACATACTGACCATGTGTTCCTTGGATGCACTTAGAACTTTATAAAAATCTGTTTATGTTTTGCAGAGTGTATCTCATGCCATCGATTTCACGCTGCCAGTACAGCTGCTAATAGCTGATATTAAAGAAGACCCATGAAGGTCTTCATGTAGAGTGGAGCGTGGAATTGACATTTCCTCCTGACTACTTCACAAATCACCCCTTCTGTGTATGTCTGTTTGTGTGTTTGTGCTGTTCACATTATGGAAATTTAGGACGGATCATACACTGCAGCCTGTACAAAAATATCTGCTATTTATTACTCTTCAACCCTGTGAGTCATGTACAGTAAACACCAACATGCATCATTAAGAATCACCTTATTGGAAGATTACCCATGCTCTAATGTCTCCCACATGTAAACCCCAGTCCTTGTCTTATAAAATTTCAAATGGATACATAAGTATTCTTGTCTGAACTTTTTCACAGTTTTTCATGTTACAACCACAAACAATGTATTTCCTTGAAGTTTAAGACCAAACAAAATAGCTCATAATAGTAGAGTGAAATGAAAAGCGATTACTTTGTTTCCTCTCTTTTACAAACATTTGTAAAGTGTGTCATGCAGCCTTTTTTTCCGATACAGTTAAAAAATTCAGTGGGAGAAAAATGCTTTCAGAATGCCCCTTGATTAGCATATAGTCATCTAGAGTATTATCTCTAGTCTTTTTGTGAAGGCCTCAGATGTTTATTAGAGAACATCGGTGAACAAATAGCCTCAAAGACTCAGCCTCAACAGATGCAACAGATGTTGCATCTGTTATGACCCGAGATGGAGTTTGTGAAGGTGAGGGGTTAACACAAAACATGTGCTGGCATAAAATTACAAAACAACTTTATTTACCCAAAAAGGTAAGGTATTTATAGGGGAAATGCGTTGGGTGGATTGCAACACTCTTTAAAATAGAATCAATTCTCCATCTAAGATAACAATTCTAAGGTTGAGTTCTGAAAAAGAAAGTAAGACCATTTATTCACAAAATAAAATGGAATAACAAGTGAACATAAAAGAATGTTCACAACAAATCAATCAACAAATAACAGGCTCCTGAAGGGAGTGCTAACAAGATAATTGGTACAATTAGTAAAACAAAACAACTCTTCAAGAGAGTGGTTTAAATTAAATACCTTATTTCTGAAGCTAAAACAACAACTTGGTCTAACCAGCATTTAAACATTCAGATAACCAGAGCCCAACACACTTTCAAGGCAGCGAAACTAACATGGCATTGCACAAGGTATCATACCAAACAAGATCCTTCAGTGCTGTCCATGGTCCTGAGCTAGCTTAATGCAAAGGGGCAGCAGTAAAACAACCTTTTTATGACTCACAGACCATTGTTCAAGCAGGTTTCTCTTGACAAAAATTAAAGTAATTGATTTTTCAATGACATTCATCCTGTAAAAATCAGGTAAAATTTAAAAAGAAGCTTGAGCTATTTTAAGAAACACTACCAAAATTTGGTCACAAACCTGGTTAAATCATACCCCCCAAAAATTACAGTTGTAGTTGAATAATGTGCTTGTTTTGTGGTGGTCTTTCAGACAAAATCCAAATATATAAAGATTTTGGTTGTATTGTGACAAAATGTGACAAATTTTAAGGGAATAAATTATATTTCAATGCACATCAGACACATATCCCAAGTCTGTCACACAGTTTAGTCTTTTAAAATTTACAAGACAATAATGCTGACAGCGAGTGAGAATCTGGAGTTTCTGTGCTATGTCAGATCTTGTTCACACATATTTTCAATGTGTGCTACATAATTGTTTTCCTTTTGTGCACATATAATATTTTAGGTTAATGTCTGTTTTTTGTATGTCAGGGCCAAACTGTTTCTAAGTCACAACGGTGCCTTGAATTTCAAGCAAAATGATGCAGGGAGAGAACCTCAGGGTCACTAAGCCATCTGCTGTTTTTCCTCATGTTTATGTATATGTGAGTGTGTGTGTGGATCTGTGTGATCCACAGTGTCATTCTACTTTACAGTACCATCACAAGTAGAGTAGCAGTTTTAACAAATGGCAAAACCACTATTTAACTTAAGGACTGAACACATACTGAAGATTACTTTCAAGAAATACCATATAACAGAGCAATTGGCTAACTTATATAAGCAAGGAGTTCAAAAAATGAATGTAATTCTCAATGGAATACTAAGTTCATTAACAAGTCAAAGATGAAAACAAAATGTCTGTGCTTTTTTAAAATCATGTGATATGAGGGAAAGAAGAATTTGACTTATAAAAGCTTTAATAATCCCAACTGATATTGGTTTTAACAGCTTAAATAAAGTACAATTAGCAGTCTCCTGATCTGCCCTTTAATAAGTTATCTCCATCCATCTTCCATGGAACCCCTGCTCCGCAATCTTACCTTTACCCTTCAAATCATCGCCCTTGACGCCAGGCAAGAAGGCTGGCAAACATCTAGAAACTGTAGAATTTACATTCTCCCCTCAAACCAATCCATCTCCATCAACCAGGTTGAGAAGCAGTTGCAAGAATGACCAGTAACATATTATATATATGGTAAATGGTAAATGGCCTGCATTTGTATAGCGCTTTACTCAGTCCCTACAGACCCCAAAGCGCTTTACACTACATTCAGTCATCCACCCATTCACACACTGATGATGGCAAGCTACGTTGTAGCCACAGCTGCCCTGGGGCGCACTGACAGAGGCGAGGCTGCTGGACAATGGCGCCACCGGGCCCTCTGACCACCACCAGTAGGCAACGGGTGAAGTGTCTTGCCCAAGGACACAACGACTAAGACCGTCAGAGCTGGGGCTTGAACCGTCAACCTTCCGATTACAAGGCAAACACCCAACTCCTGAGCCACAGTCGCCCCCTACATATATATATATATATATATATATAAAGAGAGATAGGGTTATATTAAAAACTAGACACTGAACATTGCATGCAAACATTACATGTTTGTTTAAATTAGAGATTATACTAATCCCCAAAGATCCTTGAAAGTGCTCTAAAGGTTAGAAAATGCCTAAATCTGTTGTATATTACAGTTTAGTTTTCATTAATAGAATAGAATAATACAATAGAACTCAATAGAATAATACAATAGAACTGTAAAATATATATTTGATATAAATATCTGCCCATCAGTGAATAGTATGCAAGAGATTTATTATTTATTATTCAAAATGTGCAAGAAAACAAGAAAGTCAAGAAAAGCCAAGAAAATTATAACTCAACGAAACTACCAAAGTTCAGAATGACAACATACCTAATATGTACTACTTGATTAAAAAACATTGAGTACATGTCAACAATTTGCAAGATATACTGGGATTAAAATGCACTAAATTTTTTCTTAATACACTGCGATAAATCAAGAGTGGTATCCAAATATTTTCTATGAACACTTTTCCCCATTATACAGAAGCAATGCTTCAAGGATTAAAAATCTTTACCACTACAATCAAGCTCTAAATCACAAAACAAATGTGACAACTTTACATAAGTTAATATGTAATCCCATCATGACCACTCATCACAACGTTAGTGGACAAAATAATTCTGCAGTTCCACTGGTAAACCAAGAATTAATCACAATCAGTTGTAGATGAGCTCTGTACATTGCATTAATGGTTGGCATAAGCTTGATGTATTTCTTAATAGTAAAAAAACGTTTACTAGCAAACTTTGTACTGCAGACTTGCAGAACCAACGAAAAGCCCCCTCATCCACTTTTTTACACAGAACTCTGCAGTTCTCTGAGGGTAGAATCAGTGTGTGGTATTAAACCTTCCTCATTTCTGTTACTATCAGCAACTAAATGTGAGCTTGATTAGATTTGTAAGGCTTCCATTATAAATGTGGGTCCCTGATCTTTAAAACACAATTTGGCCTCATAATCTCAAAGAGAAGCAGTACAGTGTGTCCTGTGCTGGATGTTTGTATATATAATCAGCATGTGAAAATAAATGATGCTGACAATTTTATTTCTTTACGCTTACTGTGTAATCTCTTATCACAGCATAATGGCAATTTGAATTGGATTCTTAAATGCTTGTGTGCATATTTGTGTTTGTGTGTATTTGATAACGAGCAAAATGGGAATGAAGAAGCTAAATTGCCTTGCAGTTTGCATGCAGCCATTTAGGCTGCTTATGATTATCATAGCAGTGGTGCTTCTCATAAAGTGATCTCCAACATGGCACTGTACGGCTACTGTCTTTTTGATACTCTTGATAACTATACACAGAGGGTAATTGGTAGCAAATTTCTATTATACTGAAATGAAAGGATAGCTACTGCAGATTCAAGATCACAACTCTTTGAATCCTGGAATACTACATATGTATTAAGTAAAATTACTTACATTTCTACACTTAACTTTCCATGCTCCTGGTTCTTTTCATTTACTTTTAAAGGAAGAAGTAAGAAGAAATTGAATGCAAGCAAAGATGAACACAAGAAAAGAAGGTAGGAAGACATAAAAAAAAGCCCCTTTCAGACAGACCATGAAAAACTGTAAATATCCGGACTTCATCTGTTTCACTTTTGAGTCTGAAAGCACCTTCCAGACTTTGTCCGGATAACCTTTACCAGTAATTTTGCGGCTGAAGACCTAGTAACCAGAGCTGACTTTTCATGGTAGGGTGTTTCGTTTCAGAATGTCAGGTAATGTCCTAAAAAGCTGGAGGGGTGTGAGGTGGGGTGACAGGGAAGACTGTGAGCACACATAGTGATGTCATACATATCCCTCGTCCCTCCTTTAAAGCAGGGTTATAAATAATCCTGAATAAGATAGACGTTATTTAAAAAAGTTATTGCAGGTAATGTTCTAAAAATAACATACGACAGGTGAAATCCATGAAGTAGTCATCTTTATTTGTACAATTATGTTTTAAGGCTGTACAACCCCTTGCCACACACTTTATCCACCTCTGTCAGACTTACATTAACATTTGCTCACCTATCTCACTAGTTTAAATACTCTCAAAGCGCAATTCTTCCTAGATTTTAAAACATAAAAGTATTAATATGACTCAGTTTCTTTGTCCACGCCCGCTCTGCTGTGTCTTTTTCCAATGAAGGTTTTGGTCCAGATGTCTTTTCCCCCAAATGAGGAACAAAGTTATGGGTAGTTGTCTGTGCTGTTTTTTTGTTGTTGTTTTTCTTCTGGACAAGAAGACTCTTATGAAATGACATGATGAATTTGGCAAGTGCAGGAGACACGACATGTTGGAGTTTGACAATTGCTTCCATTCAATTAAGACGAATGCACATTACGCTGTAAAGAAAGCATTTGAAAATGTATAAAACATTCTTGAAACAGCGAAGATGAACTACATTATAGCGAGGGACAGCTTTACATCAAAGGCTGCTTCACACATTTTCCTTTTGTCAGCTCTCTCGCAAATATTACTGTTAGGTCACACACACAGCCATCAGATGGCGCTAACCTGCTCTCTTCCACTGGAAGTCGACCAAGCCGAGTCTATAAATACAGCTAAATACAAATCTGCATTTAGCTGCCGCCCATTGCTACGCAGCCAGCCAGGAGGAAGCCGGAGCCAGGAGCCTCCCAACACTGCTAGCCAGATTAGCGATCCTTTGTTAGCCTCCTTTCTAACACTCTTTGGACACCTCCTTCCCTCATCGACACACAGCAACTTGGAGGACTTTAAACGTCGGTAGGATAACTAATTCTAAAGGTGTTTCCTCTTTATTGTTAACTTGTATAAGTTTTCATTCTGCTATCTTTGGGTAAACCAGGCCTCGGCCTGAAACATTAATCCGTGTCTTTAAACGACTTTCCCGACAAAGATTCGTTTTAAATTCTGCAATTTGAGCTACTCAATCAAACAGGAGTTTTCCTTTCTTTGTTTAATTTCGAATCATGTATGTACCTGAGCCATTTCAAACACCCCACATGCGTTACAGAGAGCTACAGCTAAATGAGCCCACGTATTGCTTTAGGCCTACATTTCAAAAACAACGATCGCTGTTAACGTTTCAAAGAGAACCCGGTTTAGATTGTCTAAGAACAGAAACTAATCTTATTAGCTCTGTTTGAGACTCCTTTTTGTATCAAAGTACTGGAATTAGATTGGTTACTGCGATGATCATTCCATGAATAAAGTAATTCGCCAAAGGTTAATTACTCTTCTCCAGCTAACTTTTAATCAAACATTTCTTCATCCAAACAATGTTTAGATTTTTCTTACATTGTTTCATTGGTTTATATATAAATCAATGGTGCTAATTAGTTAAACTAATTACAATTGGTAAACTAATTTAGCTTTCATTCTTAAAGCATCCAGATTCCTCAAAGCAGAACATCAGAATTCATGGTTTCTCATCTATTATATATTCATCGTTTTGTGTTCTTTTATTTTTAACTATTCATTTAATTTAATCAGTAGTGTTTCTTTTTCTAGCTTGGTGATTAAAATGTTTTTTTCTTATTTTTCCTTTTGTAAATAAACTTTGGTATTGTGTAAAGTCACTGTTGTCATTTATTTTGCCCACATACATTTGGCAAGTTTTATTTTCCAATACATGCTTAGAACTCATTCCTTTATGTTTTCACCTTGGCCCTAGCTGGGCAGTAGCCAGACTATTTTAGAGATTGATAAATATACATATTTGGTTATTAATAATTCCTAGAAATAGGTGGTGCCCCAAATCCCCCCCCCCTAAATTAATAATCTTATTGACTGCAATTAGCAGTCCCTTTAACTTTTAATAGCCAAATAGCTATATTTCCATTTTAAATCCACAACATTACTCTTTTTGGGTTGTACTAAAATTTTTAGCTTCATCTAAACCTTCAACTTGCGTTTTAGACCCAATCCCAACTAAACTCTTAAAAGAAGTTTTCCCTCTGATCGCTGCTCCAATTTTAGATATAATGAATCTATCCTTAGTGAATGGATATGTACCACAGGAGTTTAAGATAGCTGTAATTAAACCTCTACTTAAGAAACCATCTCTTGATCAAAACGACTTAATTAACTATAGACCGATATCTAATCTTCCCTTCTTATCTAAAATTCTTGAGAAAATAGTTGCACACCAGATATGTGAGCATTTAAACAATAATGAGCTGTTTGATACGTTTCAGTCAGGCTTTAGAGCTCATCATAGCACTGAAACAGCTCTGGTGAAGGTTACTAATGATATTCTCATAGCCTCAGACGATGGACTGGTGACCATTCTGATCATGTTAGATCTCAGTGCTGCCTTTGACACTGTTGATCACAATATTCTCATAGAAAGGCTTCAAAGTGTCGGTATAATAGGAACAGCACTAGGTTGGTTTAAATCTTATTTGTCTAACAGATTTCAGTTTGTTCAGGTAAATATTTAATCTTCCTCAACCTCAATAGTTACTTGCGGAGTACCACAGGGTTCAGTGCTTGGGCCGATTCTTTTTACTATATACATGCTTCCTATTGGTAAAATAATTAGGCAGCATGGGATAAATTTCCATAGTTACGCAGATGATACACAGCTATATCTATCCATAAATCCTGATGAATCCAATCAGTTAGGTAGACTAGAGGCATGTCTGGAAGACATGAAAACTTTGATGACTCTAAACTTCTTGCTTCTGAATTGTAATAAAACAGAAGTTGTTGTCTTTGGACCAGAAGCTCTGAAAAAGAAACTACTTAGTCAACCCCTTCACCTAGACGGCATTAAATTAGACTCCAGTAATAAAGCAAAGAACCTCTGTGTTATTTTTGACCAAGATATGTCATTTAGATCTCACATTAAAGAAGTCTCTAGGATTTCCTTTTTTCACCTTAGGAATATTGCAAAAATTAGAACCATCCTGTCCAGGAATGATGCTGAAAAACTAGTCCATGCCTTTATTACTTCAAGACTGGATTACTGTAACTCTTTATTATCAGGTAATCCACAGAAAACAATTAAAAGTCTTCAGTTAGTCCAAAATGCTGCTGCTAGGATTCTGATGAATATTAAAAGAAGAGATCACATTTCCCCTGTTTTAGCTTCTCTTCACTGGCTCCCAGTAAAATCTAGAATAGAATTCAAGATTCTCCTTCTGACGTATAAAGCTCTTAATAATCTAGCTCCATCATACATAAAAGACCTGATTGTTCCATATGTTCCTAACAGGGCCCTTCGCTCTCAGACTGCAGGTTTACTGGTAGTTCCTAGGATTTCTAAAAGTAGAATGGGTGGCAGATCTTTCAGCTATCAGGCTCCCCTCCTATGGAACAAGCTCCCAGGGTTGGTTCGTGAAGCAGACAATTTGTATATCTTTAAAACTAGGCTTAAAACTTTCCTCTTTGACAAAGCTTACAGTTAGAGATATGTTAATAGGCAGTAAGAGACAGGTTAGACAGGTAGCTAGGAAGAGATAGGTTAATGTTAGTAGCCAGGTAGAGTGTCAAAAGCTAGGAATTGATATGAAGAGGTAGAGTAGCTACGTAGAGATAGATTAAAGTAAGCCAAGTAGAGAGTGTTAGTAGCTAGGTCTCCTAGTAGCTAGGAGACAGGTTAATGTTAGTAGTCAGGTAGAGTGTCAAAAACTAGGAAGGGATAGGAAGAGGTAGAGTAGCTAGGTAGAGATAGGTTAATGTAAGCCAGGTAGAAGGTGTTAGTAGCTAGGTCTCTTAGTAGCTAGGAGACAGGTTAATGTTATTAGCTATGCTGCTTTAGGCTAGGCTGTTGGAGGACATTATTAGGGTCTGTTCCTACTTTCTTTCCTACTTCTCCCCAAGTGCATGATGTGCTGTCAATTCAAGCGCTAACCTGTTTTCTCTTAGTCTCTTCCTACAGTAGGTGTTCCTACTGCCCTGCTTGACGACCCTGAGTAAGATGGCATTGCAGTGACGGAAAGTTCTCCACGTCCTGCAACAAACTTCTGCATCAGTTCTGTTGCTCTTTCTGTGTCTCTGTTCTGTGTCTCTGTTCTGTATTCTCCAAACCACAGACGGTCTCGACAGATGACCGCTTGTGCTGAGCCTGGTTCTGCCGGAGGTTTCTTCCTGTTAAAAGGGAGTTTTTCCTTTCCACTGTCGCTTCGTGCTTGCTCAGTGTGAGGGGTTGCTGAGAATTACACGACGCAATCTTCTGTGGTTCTCTAATTTCTACATTAAACATTGTATTGTAATAACTCTTCTTGTAAAGTGCCTTGAGATGACATCTGTTGTGAAATGGCGCTATATAAATAAACTGAATTGAAATTGAATTGACATGTATGCCCACTGCACTTTTCAAGTCATATTCTTCCCTCTTACCCTCACGCAGAGGATTCGTCAGGATCCTCCAGTACATTTCCTGCTGTCTGAAAGCAGCTGAAACGCAATGTTACAGTAAAAAGCGGTGTATTTGAAAAGACAACTTCGGTTAAAGATAAGATGGAATTATCTCCAAATTTTCTAGAACGTCTATCTGAAAACGGCTTAAGACAAAAGGATCAGGGAGAAAGGAAACAAGGAAGGAGAAAAAAACAATGCAAGAAAAGAAGGAAGAATAACACAACATTATTTGTTAGGGTACAAGGAACAAAGATGTCATGCTTGAATTAAGCTTTTTGACCCACATGCAGAACACCACAGGGAAACCATTTCCAAAAATTAAGATTCTTTCTTTTAAAATAACATAAGTGAGATGATGATGATGATGATGATGATGATGATGATGATGGAACGTGAGAAATGGGAACACTGTCAGAAGGAACCGAGAAACGATCAACTGTAGAGAGAAGACCTCTGTTGGAATTCTCCAGAAGGAAGGCGAATATTGAGCAAAGGAGGAGAGATAGGGAAGAGGAGAAAGATAGACATCAGTTCCTTACCTATGAGTAGTAGGTAAGGAACACAAGTAGGGATGGCGGTTGGACACAATCAATACAGCGAAGTAAGTAAACAAAAATGAAAGGGACCATATCGTGCTATTTTACAGCTTCTGGGATAGACATATCCCACCGAGCATTTTTCAGTCTAAAAGACATCTAATGAACATCTATATGGTCCGTAGACGTCTAGGCTAAAATCGGTCCACCACTGGTCTAAAAATGAAAGTTTTTCAGCCACCTAGGTTTAGACTAGCCGTCTAATAGATGTCTAAAAGACGACTACCTCTATACGCCGCGTCTAATGTAAGACGTTTATATTACCGTTAATGAACATCTATTTCTAGACGTCTAAAGTTATACGTTTAACATACGTTTATTTTTATACCAAATTTATACACCATCAGACAATCTAGACATCATTTAGACGTTGTATAGACGTCTATTAAATGTATTATAGCCTAATGATATTCTAATAAATCCAGCTTTTACAATTTATTAAATTCATCACAACAAACCTATTAAAATTAAATTAAAGTTGTGAAATTCAATGTTAAATCAGGTTCCCTAAAATTATCTTTTAAAATAACAATGATCCCACTGAGCAATAGACGTCTATTAGACGTGCCGTCTAAATTCAAACCGAAATTAGACCGTCTATAATCGGTCTACATTTTAGCCCAAATCTAGCCGACACAATTTAATACATTTATTATTAAATATTAAATAAATAAAAAAACCTGAAAGTTGTGTAAATGACGGCCAAGTATTGGATTAAAACGTTTTTAACAGTCATTGATCAATGCACAATGTAGATTATATTTAGACTTGATTTAGACGTCTAAATGTATACGTCGTATCAACGTCTCTCTTTAGACCAAATTTAGATTATTTATTAAATACATTAAAGAATGAACAGTGATAAAAAAAATAACTAAGTTGCACAGCTGATGTCCAAATGTAGGATTTGAATCATTTGAATTGTCATTGATTAATATAGAATAAAGTTTAGATTTAGCCTTGATTTAGATGTTTATTCAATGTCTACATTAAAACCTGGTTTAGACCAGACGTATAAGTTATTTTAGTGGTAACCCCCCACCCTCACCACTAGGAGGCAGCAACACACTTAAAGTTCCGCTCGAACTTATCGTCTTTATGGTATATGAGGATATCGGAGTCCTCCGAACCAATTTATTTTACTCAGTGGGACCACTATGTGTTAGAAAACGTTGTTTCTTCAAATATGAAGGGTCGCATATAGGTGAGTGCTCAAAGGAAAGTTACTGAAATGTTGTTTTGTCCTACAATGTTTGTTATCCGTTTGCAGCATAGCTAGCAGCCTAGCTATAGCTTACCTGCTAGCTTGCTATTAAGCAGCCATTTAACCGAATGGTCCTTTGAAACCATGTATTTTGTCTTAATGGATAATATGGCTGTGATCTCTGTGACACTTAAAATATTTATTCATTTATTCTATTGCTGTGTTTGCAGAATCTCTTCAGAAAACTTTAAAAGAGGCTACGGAGTAAAGGATCAGCTCAGCAATGGCTGCACATCTCAAACAGGCTCCAGCTCGAAGTGTTGGAGGGGGCTATAAGAGGCCGAGGATACCTTTGTTGTATTTTATTTATTTATTTACATTTTGGTTTAGGTTGATGAATTTTCCCAGAGTTTTTGTATATTTAAAAAAATGTTTTGGCCTAATTTTTGTTTTGTAAATGTTTTGCATACAAATACCTACATTTTTATTTTAGTAATTTTGTACATTAGACTACCTATTTGTCACCACAATCTTTGTTTACATAAAATAAGCAAACTAAAATATTTTGATATTATATATTTGAATTTGTGCTTTTATTTTATGGCAATGTATGTTTACAAATGTGTTGAAATTAACAACATGTATATTACACATTCATATGTTTGTGATGGTTGGATGTTTGAAAAATGTTTTGATTTACATTACAGTAGGATAGTTTGGTCTAATTTCGGTTTGAATTTAGACGGCACGTCTAATAGACGTCTATTGCTCAGTGGGATATATGCCAAATTATTACAGTTGGTGTTATACAGTATTAATTTGTCCTTAAAATTGAATTTGTATCATGTAGTTAATGTTGGACCACGAAGTAAAATGGCTCGTTTCTGTATAAACCCGCCTCCTGCACCCCCACCCCCCGCACGCTCTGCTCCTCTTGCATGATATAGCAAAACACAGTAGCAAATATCAGATAGAAAGATATGAAGATAGAAAGAAATGAAGAAACAAAACAGAAAAAAATAAGAACTCAGAAAAAAGGAATAGGAAAAGAAATTATTCAAAGACACATAAAAATAATTGATTAAAGTCCAGCAATACAAAAAATATCCATACTCTTTTTCTTTATTCCATGCTTTTTCCAGACATTTTCAGTCTGCATGGGAAACCTGCGTTTCAATCTCTCTCCTTTGACTGTTGTTATGACACACATTACCCTATTAAAAAAAAAAAACACAAAAAAAAACACAGTCGGATAAACACAACAATTGAAGAGCTTTATCACTGCTGCAATTAGTAATATAAATTAATCATTACCACTTTTTGAGTCATTAACCAGATGCCTTAATGGTTTCATTAGCAAATATTTCAATTTCAAAACCATCAAGGAGAAATTCATTTGTCTTTCTGCTGTTCAGCTGTTGCTTTTTCTCTAGGTCAGCAACCAGAAGGAAGGAAATTTCCCACCTGTTGAAAACACCCGTGTCCCTCATTAGATGTGTAAAGAGCCTTTAAAATGTCAAGTTTGTTGCTGACTGGTGAGAGAATTGGACGATTTAATACTGAGGCCCTTTCCACACGTAGCTGGGTATCTCACAAAACTTGAAAATATTTTTCTACGGTTTGCCTGTTATCGAAACGTAACCTGAGTTTTTTGGCACCAAAAACAAAACTTTTTTAAAACTCCAGCCAAACTGAAGATTTGCGTTTTCTCAGTTTCAGTATCTGTGTGTGGAAGGTTAAAAACGGAGTTTCAAGAGCCATAACGTCACTATCCGTGACAAAAAATGCTCAAACATCATTTGTGCGACATGTGTTTACTCTCAAACAAGCCTTTATGCCCTCAGAGCTGTGTTATTATCATCCATTGTTAAAACGCGTTTTGTTTGTTTACTTTTATAAGCTAGATGACTGCTGCGTACTGAAGTTAGAAGATAGAAAGTTACTCTGAGCGGATAGGATTTGGGAGAACTACTGCCCTCTACTGGTTTGCCACTTCCATGAATGTGCTAAAAAACACATTTATCTGGTTATGAGTGGATGGATTTTTTTTCAAGGAGTAGAGGAAATTCTTCCTTTAAAAAAAAACACACAAAAAAAACAGCTACGTGTGGACATGGCCTGCGTAACTGCAATTGACACATTCACACCATTCTTAATTAAAAACCTAATGATTGTTTTCATTTGTTTTTATCACATGCTGGCTGATTTTAGAGCTTATTTCAAGAAATGTTATTGCTTTTTTTGTGTGGCAGCAAGTGGGAAGTAATGTTAAACCAGCAGTATACGCACATGCTATTAATTTGCTGTTGCATACGTTTTAGAAATACTGTCCATCTGTTGCATCATTCTAAAATATTCACTGAAGTTGCTTCCTCTTTTACTATAACTTTAATCAACACATACTGAAGGTGTACATATTGATTTAAAATGGTAATTAATTTCAGTTTTAGTAATGTAGCGATCAGAATAACACTAGCAAAAGAAGTACTCAAATCTAATCATTAAATTATATAGTCACAGATACTGTTGGCTTTGCTATCCCATGCGGTCGGCCACTCGCTTCAGAAAGGTATGGGGGCGCCAACATTCAGAACCCCGGCGGGAAGTTTTCCAAAATAAAAGTCAGAACTGAGAGACAGAGAGAGTAAATAAGACACAAACAACAGATATCTGTTTCACACTGGACGCACCTGCAGGTGGGGTCAGCAAGAACTGAACCACCCCTCTAATAGGTTGTACCATTTTTATTAAGGAAGAACAAAGAAAGTATTCACATGACTTATTCTCCTCCCACCAAACCTTTTATCAGACCAAACGTTATTCCCAAGGTTTCCTGATTTATAGCCGTACCATGAAGTACTTTTATGGCCCGTCCTCCCTGCTCTGTTTTCCATCCTTATCTATAAACATCCTGTTTTTACAGCCTGCAATAAACTTACCCAAGAGTTTTATGGCTTAAAAGCTTACACCAATTAAAATACTGATAGACAATAAAAGTTTTTACAACCGTGCATAATATATAAAACAGACTTTTACCTTCTGAATGCTTACTAAAGATTATATAAAACATATTTAATACGAGACTGTATATAAAATAGCCCCAAAAAAATATAGCATACAACAAATCCCTCTTTCAATCTATTTTCAAATAGATTGACCACTCCTCTGTACTTCTCCTTCAGGCTCCATGTGAGGGAGTAACAGATATTGACCTTGCATATTATTACCAACAGCTTTGTCAATGCACTTTATGAGTAATGAACGTATACAAGGAATACAACAACATCCACATAACACCATAGTTGACACAAATACTGCTAAAGAAACCATTATCGACATTGCCAGAGTTTTCCATTTTCCAAACATATTATTTAACAAATTGTCCCACATTGAGGTATTTACACCTGATTGTTCTTTTAGCCTATTTGAAAGTATCCTAAGTCCTTCTACTGCCCTAGTTAGTTTACCATCTGCATTAGTATTATTAGGGATAAACATACAGCATTGATCACCAAATATTGAACAGACACCACCCTTTTCAGCTAAGAGCACGTCAACTGCTATTCTATTTTGAAAAGCCATTAAGGAGGTGGCTTTAAGTTGCTCATGTACAGCCTCAAACCCATCTCTAGTTTTATTAGCTAATTTCTGTACATTATAGTGTATATAATTTATTCTGTCCACGTTCTTGTTCAAGGTGCACCACCAACAAATACTTGATTCCCAACCTGCTGAGATCTGATTAACCAATTTATATTCGTCTGGTACACCTCTAGGAACTCCAGTGGCATCAATATAAGTTGGATCATCTTCATGGCCTATGTCCCTCTTTCTAACATGATTATTCAAAGTGAGAAGAGTCTGCTTATGGTCTCCTGTGGGATCATAAGTAAATATTGCTACTGGCATAATTAATGTAACGGGTGTACACAATCCTGTCCAATTACTAGGTAAAATGGAGCGGAGGATTTTTCCTCCACACCACCACCAAATATCAGCACGAGCCTGAAAAGATTTAAGAGAAGTTTGGATTGAATTGCAATATGTAATGTTGACTGAACCCACTACTTTATTTCCAGGCTTACCATTTTTGAAACAAGTTAAATTATTTTGAGCAACATTACTATCAAAGAAGGGTGGGGTAGCTCTGTTATCAGCTATAGGGAATAATTTTTCCCAGTTACTACAATCTTTTACTGGATTTTCACTAGACAGCAGGGAAACCAGACAAGTTGTGTTGAGCTCAACCGGTGCAGGGACCACCTTGAGAATAGGTCTGGCTCCCATGCACACAACACAGTCCTGCCTCGCTTCTTGTCCTGCCTGTTCTACCATAAGCAACCAATTATTAGTGGAGCCTCCCACACCTGTCATCATTTCAAAGTAATCGTCCACAGATGGTTCTTCTTTAATTATACTACCTCTTGCTGCTGAGGCCTGCTTTTGACTTACCGAGGTGGAAGCATTAAGAGAGTCTTGACAGATTATAATAGGAAATTGAACATCTTTTCCCCCTTTATAAACCCAAATTATAAAGAGAGTACAACCTTGCCCATTCTGGAGATATTTTAAGGGGAGGAGATCACTCTTAGTTAAATTAACAGTAAGAAGTAATTTATCTGCAACCTTATCCAATTTAACCAAAGGACGCATGTGTTTTGCAAAAGCTGTAGTGGTGTACCTTCTCCAGTCATATCCTAGGGGATCAGCAATTAAAGTGGACCAACTAGTATCTTTTTGATCATTTGTTATGTACCACAAGGGGTAGGTTTTATATTTACTTGCTTGTTGTCCCTTATAAACTAATGTATTTAAGGGAATAGTAATCACTGCAGATCGTCCTCTTGGTATGCAAAATTGAGAAAATCCACGATGTGCCGCGGAAGAGCCACACCGTGAAGAGGGAGATGATTTAGCCATTAAGTTTCTTCTCGGTCTAATTGAGTGAACTCCAACCTGTGTTTGATTTGTAGAACTATTATAGGGCCATTCACCACAACAGTAAAAGATAATATTGACCAATAACACCATGCAAAAACCTGTGCCGCACAGCACCTTCTTATTTTCCCAAAGATGCATATTTTCTGTTGGTGGTGTGATCCTATGTTTATTTTAACAAAGGAAGGGTGTCTGTTTTTCTTTATCTTTACCTTTAAGCAATATTTTTATTTTATTAATTTATTTTTATTGTTTTTTTTTCAACCCAATTCAATATTCTTTTAGTACAAGGCAAACTCTAGCAATTGTCACCAACCTCAAACATCTACAGAAAACCATATCATGAAAAAAGATAATTGAAACAAAGATTTAGTAATCAAGTCAACCTAATAATGATTTAAACACCCCTTGAAATGTTTTAGCGTATTAATAAAAACTTTTATAAAACCGTAAAAACTGAATATTATGACAAAATCCTACAAATTTACTACTTAAAAAGTCTTTAACACCCTCTTAGGCAGTGTCTAACAATCTGCACCTGTAAAATGAAAATTGGTTAAAGAACCTGTAAAAAACAGAAAAATGATTAATAAATGTTCAGTCTTTATATTTGTATTCTGTAATCTTCACTCTTGTTTATTCCTCTGTCACCAAGCGGCTGCAAGTGATGAGATGATTCAGTAGAGTGGGCTCTTTATTTCTTCCAATCTATGCAGATCGCCCTCAATGAAATGACAGCTACTTCATTAACTGAACATTTCCCCCAGTAAACACAAATACACAGACAGGCCCCGCCTCCAATAGCTTCCTTCACCGATTGTGAAGTGGTTAAAACCTGCTGTGTAATGTGTTAGATGTCTTGCGATCTTTTCTCTTCTGTATGATCCCCCTTCGAGAAAAGCAAGCCCAAATTGCTTATCTCGCCCAATTTTGGCACATATATTCACACTGAATGATCACACTAACCGGAACCAATCTTCTGGGTGGGCCAAGCCCCGCCTCCCGGCTTCGGCAGCCGACACTGCCTAGTCAGAACCGACACCACCCACTGCAGAGAGATTCCCCCAGGTCAGCAGAGAGCTGCTGCAGGTGAGGGACAGGAGGGGGGGTTGGGGGCAGGAGCACACTGGGACCAGTGAAACCAAGTAGAACCTTTCCCACGCAGCTGGACAGCGTGAGTTGTACGAGCAGCAACCTGGAACGGGCCAGACCAGCGGGGCTCCTGCCACTTTCTCTTATACACCTTCAGCCAAACTCGTCCAGCCTCGGAAGCAGACGCCGCAGGTCCCTGCACGTCACGGGGAGCCGGAAGGAAGGAGGAGACCAGGCCCTTCAGCTGCTGATGATCACCTCGAGGGTCTGGATCAGGATGGGGCGAAACCTGTGGTTCTCTGCCAGCCCACGGACCAGGGAAGATCCTGCCAGTAAACATCTCATAAGGGGTGAGACCTTTTGTCCTACAGACAGATGATCTGATGGCCATCAGAGCAATAGGAAGAGCATCTAACCAATTAAGCCCCGTCTGAGCTGAAATCTTTGCCAGCTTCAACTTTAAAGTAGAATTAGAACGCTCGATGACACCTTGCGATTGCGGATGATAAACAGTGCCGAACTTGTGGGTTATTCCCATCTGTTCCTCAACCTGTCGGAGATGTTTATTTTTAAAATGTGTGCCATTGTCAGACCTGACCTTAGTCGGAAAGCCATGGCACGGAATCCAGTGGTTAATCAAAGATTTCACCACCGTTTGAGAAGTTTCCCGTCTAGCAGGAAAAGCAGAAAGCCACGAGGTCAATGAATCAATAATCACTAACAGGTATCGGAAACCCCTAACAGGTGTCCCCATATCTGTATAATCGATCACGATCTCCTCGCCAGGCCTGCCCAAGTCCTGGAAGGCTCCCATTTCTGGCTTGATAGTAGGCTTAGGATTAAATTGACCACACACCACACATTCACTCAAAAAACGCTTAATCATATGTGGGTGGAAAGGATGCCACCAAAAACAAAGATTAAGTTTCATCTGAGTATATGACACATGTGCCACACCATGAGCCTCCTGAAAAAGGGTGGGTTTTAACGCGGCAGGTAAAACCAAACGGCCATCAGGCCCACGCAAAAAACCATCAGCAAAAACAGCACCTCTATCCTTCCACACAGTCATCTCCTGTGACGCAGCAGCCTGCTGCGCCAACTGCACTTCCTCAGCAAAACTGTCCGACATTTCCTGTGCTGACGTGACAATCAGCTGTGTGTGGACACGTGACAGGTAACCCGCTGCCTCTTTTGCAGCCAAATCTGCCGCAGCATTTCCACGCGCATCAACAGTGTCAGCCTTGCTGTGACCCTTACATTTAAGAACAGCAAGGTTAGCTGGTAACATGACAACATCCAAAAGCTCCATAATGTCTGCATGATGCTGTATAGGCTTACCAGTAGTGGTAACAAAACCTGCTCTTTTCCACTGTGGTAATTCATAATGTATGACAGAAAACCCATGGTTCGAATCAGTGTAAATCGTCACATCTTTATCTCTGCCCCATTTGCATGCTTCAATAAGAGCCCTTATTTCAGCACGCTGTGCGCTCTGCTTGCCGTCAAGCCTCCCTGAAACCACAGTCTGTAATGAATCCCCATTTTGCTCTACAATTGCAAAACCTGATCTCAACTGGCATTGCGAATCCCTAAAACAGCAACCATCTGTATAGAGCACAACACCTGAAGGCAAAGGATCAGATCGCAAATCAGGACGTATTTTTTGAGCAACCGTATTCAGTCTGACACAGTCATGCTGCTCTCCAGAGGTGGTCATTTGGTCAGCCATGTTTATGCCTTCATGCGTAAAAATAATGTTCGGTGCTTCCAAAACTCTGCTAATTCGCTGTTGACGCAAAGCTGAAAGAGTAAACATCTCAGAATTAACCAATGCCATGACTCCATGAGATGTCAAAATATGAAGTGGATAACCCCTGACAATGTGTGATGTCTTTTCCACTAGATGAGCTATACCTGCTGCATGTCTCGTGCAAGGTGGCTGTCTCATTTCAATAGCTTGCAGCTTTATGCTAAGATACATAAGAATGTGTCTCTGACCACACTTTTTCTGAAACAAAATGCCATTAACAATCCCATCTGTCTCTGATGTGTTGAGAAAAAATGGACATGTATAGTCAGGAGTGGCCAAATCAGCTGCTTGTGCTAGAGCCTGTTTCAACTTAATGAATGCCTCCTCAGCTGGTATATCCCATACTAATTTAGCATGCAGAGTTTTCATACCATGAGCATTTACAAGCGCTCTGAGTGGTGTAGTTAGGTTCGTGTAGTTAGGCACATAATGTCTGGAAAAATTTGTCAGTCCCAGAAATGACAGCATTGATTTAACAGTGAGCGGTTTAGAATGAGCCAAAATAGCATTCTTGTGGGTGTCAGTCAGTCCAGTGCCTTGAGCTGTCACCTTCCGCCCCAGGAACTGGACCTCCTGCCTGACCAACTGAAGCTTATCGCGGGAGACTTTATATCCCTCTTTCCCCAAATGTTGTAACACAGCTAGAGTAGCTTCTATGCACGTTTCAACAGTAGGGGCCGCCAAAATCAAATCGTCCACATACTGGGTCAGAACACAGCCTGGAGGGAGCTGTACAGTGCTTAATGACTGCTTCAATACCTGATTAAACAAACCTGGACTCAAAGCGAAACCCTGCGGAAGCCTACTATAACGTAGCCTCCTGCCCCTGAATGTAAATGAAAAAATATCCCTGACAGAAGGATGGAGCGGTAAACAGAAAAACGCATTAGCCAAATCTATGCAGGTAAACCATTTCAAATCAGGAGTAAGGGATGCCAGAGCTGTATACGGATTAGGTGTAGCAATGGGAGGGGTTTTGAGGGCCTCATTGACAGCACGCAAATCATGTGCCATTCTGTATTTACCAGTACCTTGTTTTTCCACAGGAAGAATAGGGGTGTTATATGGAGAATTCGATGGTTCTAAAACTCCCACTTCAAGTAAACCTGCAATAGTGTCTGCAATACCTTCCTCAGCCTGAGGTTTATGTGGATACTGCGGACGCCAAATTGGATCAGAATGTTTCATCTCAAATGCGATGGGTGTGGTTTGCACTAGACCGACATCAGTGGGCCCATCTGACCACAATGAGTCAGGCACGACCTTTAAGGCCTCCACTGCATCAGGATGATCTGTTTTTTCTCTGCCATGATTTCTAGAAAGCTGCAAATGTTCCAAAATGGTAGTATCTGAGAGCTGCGTGTCTATTTTGTACATCTGAGAAGAAGGAGAAAAAGAGACTGAAGTTATCTGGGTAGGAACCCAATCCTTTAATGCAACTCCCCTTTTAACCATTCCCCCCAAATCTTTAGCTTGATGTTTTGGATGCAACAATAGCGATATGTGAGGAAGCGCTTCAGCTTCCATCATATACCATTTATGCTGCTCTGAAGTCAGATCAGCAAACAGTGCAACACCCTCCTTCCCCACAAAGCATGGACCCGAAGCCACAGACCAACTTTGTCCTTCAAGTTCTGTTTCAAATTTTTCCTGATATAAAATAGGATCGCCCCTCTCATATAGGAAGGTAACATGGAAAGGGTCAGGCGGTGGAACAAAAGGCTGGAGTTCAAGCAGCCACGGCTTCCAGCATCTCAGAAATTCAGCCGCAGAAGATTCACGTGCAGACATCGTAGTCAATCTGGCCTGTGTCATCCTTCAGCAAAAATTGACCACTCATGGTGTCACAGCAATGTGTATGTCCATTCGGAAAAGTCACCATAAGTCCATCAGGGGTACACAGGATAGTAGCACCCAGTTTGATAAGCAGATCTCTGCCTAACAAGTTGACAGGAGTGGTTTGAGCAATGACAAAAGGATGTGATAGTCTTTGATCTCCCACTGTAACAGGCAATGGTTGAGTGACAGGGAGAATCATCGGAGCCCCAGAGATGCCCATTATAGACACTGTGTTCCCAGAAAAATTGACGTCTGGTAAAACTCTGTCCAGCGTGCTGAAAGTAGCACCAGTGTCCACCAAGAATGGCAATGAATGTCCATGTACGTCCATTGTGAGCATTGGATCCCCCTTAGTCCTGCCCACCAAGGTACTCTGTGGGCATTGTCAAAACTGAGGCCCCCCCTGTCCTCCTTGATAGGAGGGAGGAGTCATAATCTGATTCGGAGCCATATGTGAAGGTGGCTGACCGGGAGGTATAGCGCCCCCTCGTTGGTGTGGACATTCCCTCACCCAGTGTTCATTTGAGCCACACCTGCGACAACCGTTAGCACCTGGCTGCCCTCTTCCCATGCCTCTATTACCCCCAAACCTGGCCCTACCACGTGACCTGCCTCGGGGCTGCCATGTCCGATAAGGAGCAGGAAATGGCTGATTAGGTGCAGCTGCAGCATACATCACAGGAAAAGAAGGCAACACTGTCGCTGATCCAACAGTAGGCGCTGCTTCAGCCACCATCTGCTTCACTTTTTTTGACTGATATAAGTCACTCAATTTATTCTGAGCCTCTTTTAAGTGGAGCTTTAACAAAGCAGTCTCCAGTTTCTTATTCTCCTCAGCGTCCTTCAACGCAGAATCTTGCACATCTTGTAGATAATGTGTTATGTGTCTTTCCCATGTAGGCTGATCATAAATATGTGAATCAGGATTACGTTTCATTAATGTAGCAACAGACTCTGGCATGCCTGCTAAAACTGCTTCTCTAAACCAAGTTCTATTATTCCCTGGATCTCTGGGATGTTCCCCAGTAACGTCAACCCATTTATCTTTACATTTAGCCATATGTTCTGCGGGAGTAACATCAGTTGACCAGGGAAATTTCAAAATTTTAGACGCGGGCGGGGTAGGATATTTTCTCCGGACCCACTCTGCAAGTTCATGCGCGTGGTGCGCAAAGGGGACTTCATCTAGTACACGTGCTAGGTGGCACTGGAGCATCATCTCATTATAATCTGTTAATGTCAACATTCTACCCATAATGGCTTTCCAATCTCCCACCGCTAGGGTTTGCCCTGAAGTCAGCTGATTTAATTTATTTATCCAGCTGTTTCCACCACCAGTCAAAGCGGGGAGTTGCAGAGTGATAGCAGATATGTCAGCCATCTTCCATGGTTTGTAAATTAGTGAACCATCCGATGCTCCCACTAAAGGAAGCATTAAATCAGGGCCCCCACGTGCCTCCCACCGAGTTCTGGTATTCTTATAAACCCCCTCGCTCTGGTCATCCCCCAATGTCTGCATGTCGTCAACCTGTACAACTGCTGCACATTCATCATGTTTACTGGGGCTGGCACTCCCTAGAAGGTCCGCAGCCTGCCCTCGTACCACAGATGTTAATCTTTCCTGATCCTTCAGGACCTCATCCATCTGTCGTTGAACTTTAGTTAACCTGTATTCGTGCTGCTCCATTTCTTCCATTAATCTACCATTGTATGCCAAGAACAATTTATCAGTCTCCTGTTCTGTTTGTTTGTTAACTAAGTTTAACAGCTGTCTCTTCTCCTCCGCAGTGTGTGCAACAGTCCCTTTACCGGTGACCTCAAAGTGCAATTTATAATCTTGTCCCTCATCTTTCACCTTTAGATCACCCTGTGGTTTATTAGTCAATGGTTCATGGGCCACAGACCTCTGTGGTGGGCCGCTCCAGTGCAAGACTCCAGTGTTTGAAGGAAGGGGGGGAGCGGGGGGAGCAGGAGAGGTACCCAGAGGGGGTGGTGCACAAGGAGATTGTGAACTCTGTGAGGCAGCCTGCGTGCTTTGAAGTACGATCTGGCCATCTTCTGTTTCCAACCCCCAAGAAATATTTGTTTGACCAGATGTAGTCATTACGGGGTACATAGTTTGGTACGGCGGAGGAGTCTGGTCTGCCGAAAAAACACTTTCTGCAGTAACACACAAATGATCAATACCTTGTCCTGTTAAAGCCCATGTTTTCCACATTTTCTGTTTTTAAGTATCTCATTTTAGCACCAGTGATGCTCCTAGCTGTTTTAGCCTTATCTGCAAAACGCTTTCCTTCCTCAAAACACATCTGTGAGAGACTCCTCTTATCATCCCCACGGGCGCCACGACGTGCCCACATGGCCGTCATCTTGGCCTGGAACTGCTTTTTATCTTTTTCACCGGGCTTATCAACTAAAACAGAATATAGTTTCGTAATGTATACTAACAATTGGGCATCTAACGTGCGCCACTCCTGTCCCTGTGGAGCAGGAAGCAATTTATATTCGGCTGCCATTGAAAATTTAAAACAAAATCCAAAATGGATTCAAATTTAAGTAGGTTATCTGTAGTAACTCTGTAAGTTATTTATTTTAATTGATAAAGTATCAATTCGTAGGCCAAATTTATCCCAATATTAATGCAGTTAACAGTAAAGACAGGCAGTTTTTATTTTATTTATTTATTTTTATAGTGAAGTGGTGTATGTATTATTTTAGTCATGCAACATCAACCTTAATAATGATTTAGTCAAAGCCGAAACGAAGGAAAGCTAAAAAAGTTTATAAAAAACTTTATATTTTCTCATTAATTTATTTATCTACTGAGATTTCTGCTGTTAAGAATTTTAATGGAGTCCGGCCGGCGCCAAAACTCGGGACGGACACTTCCGCGAATCACACAAAGAAATAGAATTCTCCCAATATAAAGCCAGTCTCATTTTTCATTAAAACAAACCGAAAAAAATATCTGTAAAACTCGCTTTGTAACACAATCGTAGACCGTTTGCACAAAAAAGAACTCCACCGAATTGGCGGACCAAGTCAGGCACAATAGAATTTCCGGGTCACACCGCGGAATGGAAAGGCCAGGACACAGATGGCTAATTCTTCACTACGATGCTAAACTGAACAAACTGTACTCATAAGTAAACCAACCAAAGACAAAAACAAAATGCCTCCAGCAAAACCACACTTCGTGTCCCAAAAACTCGAATAACTGTTTAACCGTGCCAAACAAATTCAGTTCGGAAACTAAGCTACCAGAGATTAGCTGTAACCATGAGCACCTAAGCTCAACCGGAAGCGAAACGTTGCCGCTCCGTTACAATAAAAAAGTTAGTTTATATATATATTCCAAAAAGTTTACTACCAGTTATCCATAACAACAGTCCTAAATATGTGTTAGACAATGCTTTAGACGTGTTTACGTAGGTGAACAAGGTTGAACGCCTTCATTCCAGGCGAGACTCACACACACTGTATGTTAGCTGTAAGCTAGCTATGGTGGTACTTTAGCTGACTGAAAATGATATTCCCTTATTCCCCTACGATGCCAAGCTTCTACGCTCCTGTCTATACAGAAAGCGAGGGCATCGTCTAGGCGTTTAAAATTCGCAGAGGAATTATGGTTTTAGATTCAGTCAGTTAGTTCCCCTAAATGAGGAGTTTATATGAGGCCGGTGTGCACGGAACTACACGGTAGCTCCTCTACCGCAACCTCACTCCTCCAAGCACACACACACTCACACCGAAACAAATACAGTACTTTTACAATATTTATCAAAAACTGACCTCAATCGGACCGACCAAAAGCCGGACCATTAAACACAATTCCAATTTGAGGTGCTCAATCGCGCGTTTGGAAGAGACGCAGCCATCAACCAGGGAATCCGTGCAGATTAACAGAGGGCTCACCGGCTCTACCGCCCGGCATCCTCCACCATCCCATGCGGTCGGCCACTCGCTTCAGCAAGGTATGGGGGCGCCAACATTCAGAACCCCGGCGGGAAGTTTTCCAAAATAAAAGTCAGAACTGAGAGACAGAGAGAGTAAATAAGACACAAACAACAGATATCTGTTTCACACTGGACGCACCTGCAGGTGGGGTCAGCAAGAACTGAACCACCACTCTACAAGGTTGTACCATTTTTATTAAGGAAGAACAAAGAACGTATTCACATGACTTATTCTCCTCCCACCAAACCTTATCAGACCAAACGTTATTCCCAAGGATTCCTCCTGACCTAATTTATGGCCGTACCATGGAGTAGGCTTTTATGGCCCTTCCTCCCTACACCTGGCTTCCATTCTTATCTACAGACATCCTGTTTTTACAGCCTGCAATAAACTTACCCAAGAGTTTTATGACTTAAAAGCTTATCCCAGTTAAATACTAGTCAAGGATATGTTTTACAACCATGCATAATAGAAAAACAGACTTTTACCTTCTGAATACTAACTAAAGATTATATAAAACATATTTAATACGAGACTGTATATAAAATAGCCCCAAAAAATATAACATAAAACAATACCTCGAGTAGTTATTCTATCCTCCACAATTATTTTTGTCTGCTTGGCAGATATACACACAGTTGTATTTAAATGTTTCAGTATGGTCCGGTACACACTTTTGCACAGAGTTTCTACTAACTGCAATGCACATTAGCCAAGAACATGCTAACAAAACACAGTTTTGTCAACAAACTGTACAGAACCTAACCAATAGTTCGGATCTAGTAGAATAAACTAAGAATTACACATTCACTACACACAAGCATGGATTAATGAACATAATACAAATGTTTCTGGTAAGCTCCTGTGAACAACTAACTAATGATGATAACCTCAGCTTAAGATATGCCCGTCCACACCAATGTCCCCACACCTATGTGTGTGTGCGAGCATTCAGGTCGGAATAAGGTTTCCCCATGCAAGTGATTGATAGCTGGTGTAAGGAACCGTCAATCCGTCCTACAGGAATCGACACAGACATGAAGGAGGCAAGAGATGTATGCATCCAGGGTCCCACAGAGTACAGAGGCCACAGGCGGATCAGCGCAAGGTTGATCACCCACCAAGAGAGGAACAGATGGAAGCCCCAGGGGAACACCCACCAGCCGCAAGTGCTAAAAATCATATTTATTGTTTTTATTGTAACACTGGCTTTTTAACTTCTAGACTTTAACTATTGGTACCATCATAGGTAAACTTTAAAGCATTTCCCAGCCACCACTAAAGTTGTACTGCTTTGACTCTCTGTGAACTTGTCTGAAGCTGAAAATCCCCTTCAATTTAAATCAAAATGTATTTATAAAGTACTTTTCATACAAAAAGAAATGCCGTTCAAATGTCATGAACACATTTATACCACATTTCAGAAAGATAAGAAGGCCGAAGACCATTAAGACACTTCAAAACCTTTAAAATAACATAACAATTGACTCTAAAAAATTTGGGGAGCCAATGCAGTGATTTTAAACAGGTATAATATGCTCCCGCTTTCTGGTCTTTGTCAGGACACGTGCTGCCAAATTTTGTAGAAGCCGTAAACCTGAGATACTCTTTGGGAAGACCAGAAAGCAGGGCATTACAGTAATCAATGCTACTGGTCATAAAACCATGCATTAGTGTCTCGTTGGCCCGAGAGAGAATGGTGCAGACTCTGGCAATGTTCTTTAGGAAATAAAAACCTATTTTAGTAATGTTTATATAGAGGGGGATAAAGATCAGCTCAGAGTCAAAATCCCGCCCAGGTTCTTCACTTGTAAACACAGATTAAAAGACAGTAATCATAGCTTTGGTAAAAGCTTCTCTATGAACTTCAAGGCCTTAAACTTCAGTTTTGTCCTTGTTGAGCTGGAAAAAGTTTTCCGCCATCCAGGATTTGATGTCTAAATGCAGTTAAAAAGTGCATCAATGTCTCCTGTGTCATCAGGAGACATGGACATGTAAAATTGTGTATCGTCAACATAAATGTGAAAGTTAATTGAATGTCTTCTGATGACCCTGCCATGAGGGAATATATAAAGGTTACAAAGCACTAGGCCGAAAACTAAACTATGTGATCTTGTGAACCTTAGAGGAACAGGTATCTAAACTTACCATAAAAGTCCTTTCTGTGAGACATGATGTCAACCATTTATGAACAGGACTAGAGAGGGCAAACTGTTTTTAAACAACTCAAAAAATAGTGTAGTCTACTGTATCAAAGTCAGTGCTTAAATCCAGTTGTTCCAAACTGTCACCTTTTGCGCATCATCATCAACATATCTAAAATCAATTAAAATCTTTATAAGGGGCGTCTCGGTTCTCTGGTTTACACTGAAACTAGACTGAAATTTCTCTCGGACATTATGAGCATTAATAAAATCATTAAGCTTTTCTAAAACTTTACTTAAAAATGGTAAGGTAGATACTGGTTGAAAATTGTTTAAATAATTAAAATCTAAATTGCTCTTCTTCAACAGGGGCCTCACCATAGCCCCTTTAAAGGCGGCAGAAAACCCCCCCGTCTGAAGAGAGGAATTCATCATGGTTAAATTCTAAATTCTCTACAAGATCCATAAAACGGCTTAATGAATGAAATGGGGATTGAGCCAAGAACATGTGGTGGGTCCCAGCCTCTACCAGGACAAAACTGTCCAGTGTTTCCTAGTAAAGACACCCATTCAGATTTGTCTAAAACAATGTTACTTTGAGAAGATAAAATATCACATCTGATGGTGTCTATGTTGCATCTGAAGTGGTCTGCAAACTCATCACATAGAGTGCTTCAGGAGGTTTTCTGAAATGCATTAGTACACGCACACACCCTTTCTTACAGGTGTGAACAAATTCGGACTCTCGCAGTTTGCACCACCGTTTTTGTAATATTTTACTTTCTAAAATGTCTCACAGAAAATGCAGAAAATATGTCTGGGATAATTATAGGATTTTATTCAACATTTCTAAAGAACCACCAAATCACAACAAATGGCTTGAATTTCTCTCCGCAATCCTGCATCTAACCAGCTACAACATGTTTGTATCTGCCTGTCAATCCACCGATGTCTGCTTTCCGAACCTTGGCCAGAACCAAAGCGGCCTGCCGGAGAGATTAAGTATTACAGGTGGATAAATTCCAACAATAAAGACGCCTGATGAAGTGACCAGAGCAGTGAGTGAACGCTGACTACATGCTAATTCTGTGTGTTAGCCATTTCTGAAGCTGCGTATGGGAACTTATAAGACTGCTTATGCATTCAGGCACAACACACCTGGGCCGTGCTGCAAACAACACCCGCGACTTATAAAATATTCACCCAGTTCTCAACCTCATTCTCATAAACGGGAATGTTTTAAAATACAAACGGGGTTGGAAAGCTCCGATGGTTTCAGCAATTAGTCATCGGTAACGTATACAAGCAAAGCCAGGTAAAATAAGACAATCATTTTGAACCAAACGCAGCTTCTAAACTAACCATCAAGTTACTTTTTTTTTTTTACTCTAAACAACCTGGACGAGGAAACATTGGATTCGTTGGAGTGCTACCTAGACGAGTGCTTTGAAAACATCGTTATGGGTAAGTCACGGAAACCTGCTACGGATAGAACAACGAGCACACCGTCGCAGAAGCGCACTCGTTCGGAGGCTAGCACATCCACCGACTCGCCAGATAGAAGCTACGGCGACATCCTGGACTCAATAGACAAGAAGCTAACCAGCCTGGACGCCCGTCTCGCGCTGGTTGAGGTTCTGCATAAAGAATTTCAGGCTCTGATGGAATCGCTGGAGTTCAGCCAACAACAAGTAGCTTCGCTAGTTACAGAAAACCAAACACTAAAAGAAGATGTTAAGAAACTCACCGAGGGGATGAAGCAGCTGTCTGGAGAAAACAAAAGTTTCAAGGAGTCTATTCTAGACATCCAGGCCCGATCAATGAGGGACAATCTTGTTTTTTCGGGGATACCAGAGCAGGCTGAGGAAGATGCTGAAGTAGCCGTGCGAAAGTTCATTCAACACCAGCTGAAACTGCCAGGCGACACGGTTAAAAACATAACCTTCCATCGGGTTCACCGGCTCGGAGGTAAGAAACCCAACAACACCCGCCCGCGACCAATTGTTGCAAAATTTGAACATTTTAAACAAAAAGAACACGTCAAAGGACGCGGGAGAGAGCTACGGGGGACGAATTACAGCGTTAATGATCAATTTCCGAAAGAAATCCTGGACAGAAGACGCGTGTTATTTCCAATTAGAAAAAAACATATTAGTGAGGGCTGTAGGGCTACGGTTAGTGTGGATAAACTGTATGTTAACGGTCAGCTGTTTAGGGACCCTCAGGTTACTCCTTGGCTTTATTAGTCATATTTAACAGAACCAAGACAGAATTAGCTTTATCAGACAACTATAGTTTTAAAAAAAAAGCACAGCTCAGCAGGCTGTTTTTGTTTGTAAATGTGGGTAGGGGCAGGGCTGTGCACTAGATTGCTTTTTCTTTTTTTTTTTTTTTCTCTATTTTCTTTCTCACATTTGTACCACCAAATCTCTTTATCACCTTTTTTCCTTTTTCTCTCTCACACACACACAGACTTTTATCATGGCATATTCATGTTTTTCCATCATACTTTCATTCTGTACACACCTGTATGGTGCATTATTTGCCTCGCTTTATCTCTGCTTCTGTTTTTTTCAATCTGGCAACCCCATGGACAAACCAAAATTACACCTATATTCATCCTTGGCGATAGTACATGTCTAAGGTTTATCTTAGCTCTATGAATCCTGTAAAATTTCTAACATGGAATATTCGTGGCTCTAGCTCCAGAGATAAAACGATTAAGATTTTCAACCATCTTACAAGATTGAAGGCAGATGTCGTCTTACTACAGGAGACTCATAAATCAAGTTCAACAGCTAATGATTTAAAAACACCAGAGTATCCTAATATATTTTCTTCATGCTATAACTCTAGACAACGAGGAGTAGCAATATTAATAAATAGAAATACTAATTTCAAAGTAATAGACACAGCTACAGATCCAGAAGGTAGATTTATAATATTAAAACTATTTATAAATAACCAAAAGTTATGTATAGTGTTGAATTAAATAATTATCATAATTAATTCAATGCATGTTCAAGCAGAGACAAAATGGAGCCAATTTCCAGTTTAACATTTATTTTGAACAGATTAACAAATTGCAGTTTTACAGAGGAACTTGCCCCCGTAATTTCCTCTGTGGTCCAGATTTAAAGAAATCTGAACAATTAAATGATCTTCATTTCACAGCTTTATAGAAAACCGGGCCTCTAGGCGTTTCTACTCCGTCCAATCAGAACATTTCCATACAGTGTCTTAGCCATTATTGGCTGTCAGAAAATTATACAGTCATATGGGTGAGACGTCTTTTCTTAAAAGCTCCTTCTGAGTTTTATGGTTTTATGGCAACACACTAAATCTACAGACATCCTGTTTTTTACAGCTTGCAATAAAACTCACCCCAGAGTTTTATGACTTAAAAGCTTACCCCCATAAACAATAGTGACAGACATATTTTACAACCATGCAAACTATATAAACAGACTTTTACCTTCTGAATAATAAAAGTTTAAAACATATATAGAATAACACCACAATTGTTAGTATATATGGTCCAAATCTTGACGACCCCTCATTCTTTCATACTTTCTTCTCGGTTCTGGCTAATCACATGGATTGCTCACTTGTTCTTGGGGGAGATTTCAACTTTGGACTAAATGAAGGAATAGACAGGCTCAGTACAGCAAGGACTCAGCGCAGATGGCAATCCATAGATATAGTTAAACAGTACATGAGCGATTATGGACTCTGCGATGCATGGCGATCGCTTCATCCCAACGACAGAAAATACACTTTTTACTCAAACGTACATCATTCTTATTCTAGATTGGACTATTTGTTAGTCAGCAGCTCACTGTTGAATGACATTTCAGACACTGAGATACATCCTATAGTGATCAGCGATCACGCTCCTGTTTCTTTAAATTTAGCAAATAAAATTGCAACCCTTCAATATAAAAATTGGTGATTTAATACATCATTACTTAAGGATAAAGAATTTATTAAATATATTGAAAAAGAATGGGCTTCATACATGGAATTTAATGATCTCCCTGGTATGTCGCCATCCACTCTATGGGAAGCAGGGAAGCTGTGATTAGAGGTAAAATAATTTCATTCTCATCAAATAAAAAGAGAACAGAAAATAAACATGTTCAGGAATTAGAAGAAACTATTAAATCATTAGAACCTTCCCTGGATAAAGAGAGCTTAAGTAAAAAAAGGAAAGCAAAATTAGAATTAAATGAAATTATTAATAAAAGGACGCAATTTTTAATCCAAAGACTTAGAATAGAGAACTTTGAACATAGTAATAAATCAGGTAGCTTCTTAGCTAATCAGTTAAAAATAAATAAAGAAAAAACAACTATTTCTGCAATCAAAGACAAAATTGGGAATGTAATATATGACCCTGAAAAAATAAACAACACTTTCAAAGAATTTTATGAGACTTTATACACACCAGAAATAAACCCTTCAAATAATGATATTGTACAATTTCTGGATAAAATAACTCTTCCTAAACTTTCAGACAGTCAAGCAAAGGCCCTGGATCTACCGCTAACAGTGTCTGAACTCAAGGAGGCCCTCCAATCCATGCCTAATAATAAAGCTCCAGGTCCAGATGGATTTCCAGTAGAGTTCTATAAAGAATTCTGGAATATTCTGGCACCAACATTTTACAAAATGTTGCAGGAAACAAAGGAAAATGGTCGAATACCACCAAACATGAACTCTGGCTACATCAATCTTCTATTAAAACCAGGAAAAGACCCTATGTCTCCTACCAGTTATCGTCCCATTTCTCTTATCAATGTGGATCTGAAAATAATTTGCAAAGCTCTTGCAAGAAGGATAGAGAAAATAACACCTCTAATAATCCACCCTGATCAAACAGGTTTTATGAAAGGTAGGCTCTCTTAAACAAATTCACGTAGATTAATAGATTTAATAGATTATTCCCACTGTAAAAAACGTCCAAACAAATATATTATCTTTAGATGCAGAAAAAGCATTTTCATAGAGTTAACTGGAAATTTTTATTTGCAGCCTTAAATAAATTCGGATTCAGTAATTATTTTATAAACTGGTTAAAAATATTATATAGCTCACCAACAGCATGTATTAGGACCAATAATCAAACATCATCAAGGTTCTTTCTTCAGAGAGGTACCAGGCAGGGATGTTCACTTTCTCCCTCCCTCTTTGCTATTTTTATTGAACCATTAGCAGCAGCAATCAGGCAAAATAATAATGTTAAAGGTATACAATGCAACAAAATAGAACATAAAATCAGTTTATACGCAGATGATGTACTACTATTTCTACAGCATTCACAAATTTCCTTGTATCAGGTAATTGAGTTAATAAAATCTTACTCAAGAGTTTCAGACTATTCCATAAATTGGTTAAAATCTACAGTCCTTCCAATCAACTGTTCTTACCAGAGTTCTGTTGCTTTACAGCTCCGGTCGGGAAATATTACATATCTAGGTATCCATATCTCACCAAGACTGTCAGACTTATCTAAGCTAAACTACGTCCCACTTTTAAAAAAAGTGGAAGATGATCTGGCAAGATGGAAATCCCTTCCAATATCACTTATTGGAAGGGTAGCTACAATAAAAATTATGATTTTGCCTAGAATCAATTATTTATTCTCAATGATCCCAAGCAAACCATCACCTGATTGGTTTAGATCTCTGGACTCTTCTGTTTCTAAATTTCTTTGGAAAGATAAACCCCCACGTATCAGCTTAAAAACACTACAGAAGTCCAAAGATAAAGGAGGTCTAGACCTACCAAAACTTTCGTTATTATTTCTTAGCCAACAGACTCCAATACACATCAAGATGGGTAAAACACAGTTATATCGATGAGTGCTGGGTAGATGTAGAACAGACACTATGCAATAAGATAAAACTTTCAGATCTACCTTTTGTTTGCTCAAAAATAAAACAAAATGAATGTTTTAAAAGTATTAATATCAGCTCCTCTCTGACAGCTTGGTGGGAATTTCTTAAAATGACAAAGACCTCACTAGTCCCATGCAGGCGTACACCCATCTGGAATAACCCGGATATCTTACAAAAAAAAGCATGATCAACTTTCCAGGCTGGAGTTGTAAAGGAATTGAATACCTGGAGCATATATTTGATGGAACAGACTTTATCCAATTTAATACATTGGTTACACAATTCGGAATTAACAAGAATAAATTCTTAGAATACCAACAAATTAAATCAATTATAAAAAATAAATTTAGGCTCAATACAGTTGATTTACAAATTCCAGGAAAAGTTTTAGACTTCCATAATCTTAACCCTCCCAAACTGCTATCTAAAATATACAAAACATTAAATAGAATAGATGAATCAATAGCCCTTCCTATTTCAAAATGGGAGATGGACTTGTCCATCTCAATAGACCAAAACCTCTGGTCTCAAATTTCATTAAGAACCTTTACATTTCTTAAAAATCCTAATCTACGATTAATACAATATAAAATCCTTCATAGAGTGCAATATACAGGGCAACGGATGTTCAAGATGGGTTATACGCCGTCTGATACCTGTTTACAATGTACAAGCAATCTACCAGACAATTATATTCATGCTCTTTGGTTCTGCCCACCTGTTAAGAAATATTGGTACCAGATATGTGAAGATCTATCAAAGTGTCTGAAATGTAATATCACACCTGCTCCCACTGTTTGCTTGCTGGGAAATGTAGATGAAGTTACCATGGATACAAAGTCTATGCAATTATTTCACATTGCCTTATGCATCGCTAAGAAAAATATCCTCTTGACCTGGAAAAATAAAAATACTCTGAATATTAATCAATATAGAGATCTCCTTCTGGATTACATTGGTCTAGAAACGGCATCTCCCTCCACATCTGATCAGTCTTTCTGGTCACCCTTGATCAGTTCCATCACCTAGTGGGGTCGGGCCCTTGATTCTGTTCTGTGGGACACGGTTGCCGATGTGGAGCTTAAGGGTTGGTGGTGACTGCAGGGAGGTCCTTGGGGGTGGGTCCGCTTGCGGTTGGGGCGGTAGGTGCCGTGACTCTCGCCTGGGGTGGGACTTTGGGGGCTTTGTGTGGTGACTCCTAGTGGCTGCATGCGGCGCCTTAGAGGGGTCGTGCTGGCGGACACGGGTTACTGGCCTGGTGCTGTGCTGCTCTGGGAGGGTCTGGGCTGGGCCTGGGGCTCGGGGTTCTGGGGCGGCGTGACCCCGGCTGGGGCCCTGGCTGGGGCTTGGCCAGGGGCGGCCGCTGCCGTCGGTGCCGGCTGGGGGGTGGGGGGGTGGGGCTGTGGTCGGCCGGTGGTTGGCGGGCGCTGCTGCCTTTTCCATCTCCCCGGGCTGGTTCTTGTCGCTTGCTCCCCGGTGGCCCCTTGCCGCGTCCGGGCGTCGGCGAGAGGCCGCGGCGGGTGGCCGGCGTCTCCGGGCCCGATCGGCTATATTGACACTGGACATGGCTCCTGGATCTTGGTCTTAGCGCTCGGGGGGGGGGTGCTGAGGTGGGGGCCTCTGGCCAGTGTTGGTCGGCCTCCACGGTGACTGACCGTTTGGTGGGGTGTGGGCTGGTGGGTGGAGGTGCTGGGTTCTGTTGCCTCCCGGCCATCGGGCGGTAGTAGCAAGGCTGGAGGATGTCGGCCTGGGGGTTGGCCGCCTGGGGCTTCGGTCTGCTCACGGGCCTGGCGCGACGTGTCCGGGGTACCCGAGTCGGTGGTGCGCCGGGTTCCGGCCTCGGCGCGGGGGCCCTCGGACGCTGGCGGTGCCTGGGGCGTCTCTTATTGGCGGGGAGGCTTTTTACCATCTAGCACAGGCGCTCTTTTTAACGGGGTGCGCTTGGGACGGGAGGGGGGAGGGCGTTGAGGGGGAGGGGGGGGGCTAAACTCAACCTGGGTGTCTAGTGACATGTGTTTTGTTAGCAGTGTGAATGTTGGGAAGGATTTAGGTATGCCCCTGGGATGGGGGCTGGTGGATTGCCGGGGCCCCCATGGGGCTCGGGGGTGCCGCTGCCGTGGGCCCCGATTTGACGTGCTGGGGCCTCCAACCCCTGGTGGATCGGGCCGAACGGGGGTGCCTATTGGAGTCAGCAGGGGAGCTGGCTCCCTGGGGTTGGCAATGGTCACCCCAGTTATTTTCTCCCCATTCCCATGCATCTGTCCACCTGCTCCTTCATTCTACCATTCACAAGGCCTTGGGACGTGGGTACGTCACTGGGGGAGATGGAGCTTCCGTCTTCGCTACCCGGTGGCGGCCTGGGTCCCAATTTTATTGAGCAACTTAGATACTTACACTTGCAACATTTACATGGAACGCATATGTAGGGACCTGGCGGTGTGGCGCATTGGCGCTGGGGGCGGGACCCCTCATGGGGGGCCCCCTATAGGGCCCGTTGTGGGGGCTTCGCCTGTGGTGCCGGCACCCACTGTTTAAACGCATCTAGACACTGAGGGCCCGGGGTGGGAGATGGGGGTACCCGGCAGTATTCCCATGTCCCACCCCTCTATTTTAAGTGCACATTAGAACAACATGCAACAACACCACATTGAGCGGGGGGAGAGAGGCTGGGGGGTCTTTCCACACCCCTGTTCGTTGAACCATCAGGGGTCGGAGCCCGGATAGAACATCAGGCCGTCTGGTCGGGGTCCTGGGCTGGTGGGCTGCTCTTGCCGGTGTGGGGGCCTTGGCGGTCTGCTTGTCCCCGTCCTAGTGGGCAAAGGGGTCTGTCTCCTGGGTGCAGGGGCAGGGTTCTCTATTGGGGCGTCAGTCCCTGGGCCTGGGAGTATGGAGTATAGTGTACGTATGGGGGGTATGAATGAGTGTATAGCGTCCTTTTTTCGTATGTCCTGTATTTGTAAGAATGTGTACGCATGAGAGGGAGGGTACGTATGAGTGTCTCTGTCTGTCTATGTCTACCTGTCAGGTTGGGTGTTTGGCTGCTCTCTGGTCTGATGCATCTGCTTCCCTCCCCGTCACTCCCCGTCGGTGATGGTTGCTCCTGCCCGCTGGTTGATGATGACTCTCGATGCCTGGGGCCGGGGGTCCCGGTTGCGGCCCGGCTCCGTCCTGGTGCATGTCGGGCGGGTCCTGGGTGGTCCGGTGTGTCGGGCGGCCGCTGTTTTGGGCCGACGTCCTCCTTGGATTGACTGGGGCACCTCTTATGGGGGTGCCGGGCTTGTAGAATAGGTTGGTGCCGTCCAGTGGATCGGTGGGGACCGTGCCTGGCGCCCAGGCCTCCTGCCGGTTCCAGGACTTCTGCTGGCTGGTCTGTTCACCTGGTGGGGCTGTCCGGAATTGGCTGGGCCCCTGATCTTGGCGCCCTACGTGGGGCGGGATCTGGACCCGGGAGCTGGAAGATCTGGATGTCCAGGTGCCGGCTGGGCGCGGCCTGGGGAGGGCGTACATCCGCTGTGGCACTTGCTGTGGCTCCCTGGCGTGTGGGTGTGTGGGGGCGGGCCGGGTTGTTGGCGATGGGTATTGGTCCGGGGTGGCGGCAGCGTGTGTTGTCCGTCGGTTGGCTGCGGGTCCCCCTTGCCTGCGGCGGCGGGGGGGGGCCCTTGTCGGCTGGTCCCTGGTTGGGGCCCCGCTGGGGGGTGGGATGCCCCTGGTCCCCGTGGCCTCCGGATCCTGATCCGGGCCCGCCCTGGCGTAGCCGGTTTCCGGCGGAGCCCGTGGGCTCGTCACTGCGATCTCTCGGGCCCAGCATTGCGGCTGGTGGGTGTTCCCCTGGGGCTTCCATCTGTTCCTCTCTTGGTGGGTGATCAACCCTGCGCTGATCCGCCTGTGGCCTCTGTTGCCTCCTTCATGTCTGTGTCGATTCCTGTAGGACGGATTGACGGTTCCTCACACCAGCTATCAATCACTTGCATGGGGAAACCTTATTCCGACCTGAATGCTCGCACACACACATAGGTGTGGGGACATTGGTGTGGACGGGCATATCTTAAGCTGAGGTTATCATCATTAGTTAGTTGTTCACAGGAGCTTACCAGAAACATTTGTATTATGTTCATTAATCCATGCTTGTGTGTAGTGAATGTGTAATTCTTAGTTTATTCTACTAGATCTGAACTATTGGTTTGGTTCTGTACAGTTTGTTGTTTTTGTTTTTTATTACTGTTTCTCTGCCGTCCGGCGGAGGTGAGGGTCTGGGATGTTTTCTTGTGTTCTTTGTTTGCCTCCCTGTCTTGTGTCGTCAGTTCGCGCCTCTGTTGGTCCGGTTTCTTTTCTTCACCTTCTTCCTTTCTCCCTTCTTGTCTTGGTTTAGTGTCCATGACGTCAGGAAATTGAACCCACAGTAATCACTAATAAAGATTTTTCATACATATACATCAAGCAGCGTACTACAGCGAAGCTGTAATACTCTGCTTGGGAAAGTAAAACTGTTGGGCTCGTACTGGGTACTCAGACACCAATTCTGAGTAGCATACTGCTAGACAGGACACGTTAAAAAAAGAAAAGAAAAAAAAAAAAAAAAAAAGGAAGAAAAATATAATAGCCTATTTTACAGTAACATATTGCATTGTGAGGGGTGGAGATCGACCTGGAGAACTGATAAAGCCCAGGTGACTACAACAAAGAGTGTCGTTCACCAGACAGGTGCTTTCTCTCCTTTCCACCAATCCCAATTTTATTAATTATATTTGTACACTAAATATCATTACAAAAAATGGATTACATGTAAGTTATGCAATTCCCATTATTCCTGTGTAATGTATCATATTAGGCACTAATGGTCAATTTTAAATAATTTATTTACAATATAAGTGTAACAAATTTGTTCACTCAAGTTGAACACTGTGAAACTCAGCATACATAATACAAAAATGAGTAGTCACAGAGGGTGGCTGCCATCTAGTGACTCTTTTTAGTTACTGCAATGTGCACTAAAATTAAGGACACATGATGGCTGAGAGGAGCGCGCAAATGTGCAACAAACAGTGGTCTTCTTGTATACAACGTGAATGTCGACTTAACTCACTAGGAACGCAAAATATTTCCACCTCGGATGATTTGAGAGTGGCAGATTCGCTCCGGTCCTGCTGCTTCTTGTTCTTCATCTGCATTCTCCGCTTAGCTAATAGCTACCATCTGGCATCAGCTAATGTGCTTTGTTCACCTGTGCTCTGATCACGGTGGGAAGCTCTAATTGTGATACAGCAGTTAATAATGTTACTACATGTTGGTGTTAGTTGTAGGAGAACTGGTGAGAGTTGATTGTTAGGAAAAATGTAAGTCTGAGGGGGACTTTAGTCACGCTACAGTATGTAAAAATGGGATGATGACAGGTGATTGCAATCTTCTTGGATTTCAATGCGCAAGGTCATGGTGTAATTTCGATTGATTTCGATAAAAATTAAAGATCGTGACAGCCCTAATAAGCGTAGAACATTCTGCATAACACCAAGCAGAAAGATTTCCCATTTAATTCCTGCATAACTCTTATTTAATATATCTGCCTCCCTGGGATCCATGGTACTCCTCCCATTATTCACTACAGTGCATTCCCCGACAAGCTCCTTGGGCGCTGGTTGCATTACTGCCTTGAATCACCATTTCATTCTCTTAAAGAAGGTAATTCTTAAACCACCCTCAACTATACATATGAATGGGTGTCTGCATTGTTTTTTTAGATAAATTTTCACACATGAAATAGACTGTAATTAAAATTCACTTCTTAGGCAAAAAGTGGTTAACAATCTCTTGTAGTTACTCCTACATTCCTCTTTTTGGATTTTCGTATCCAAACAACACTTCCCTACTTGCTACAAGCCTTTGGCACACTGTGTCTGCCGCTATTAAATTTTTATCTCTGATGTTAACATGTATGCATATGTTCTAGTGCATATTAATGACTTCCATCCATTATCTATACCGTGCCTATCTCTAGCAGTCAAAGGGGAAGAGGCTGGGTAATCCCTGGACAAGTCACAAGTCCGTCGCGGGGCAACACAGAGACACAAAGGATAAACAACCATGCATTTAGGCATTTAGAGGGACCATTTAACCTGACAGTCATGTTTATGTACTCTGGGAAGAAGCCAGAATACCCAGCGGGAACCAACGCATGCACAGGGAGAACATGTAAGAAATTCCATGCAGAAAGACCCTGGGTAGTGTAGAATTTAATTTTATCAAAAATAATTCAGTGCATGTTCAAAACAGAGACGAATGGAGCCAATTTCCAGTTCTCACTTTTATTTTAAACAGATTAACAGATATGCGGTTTTACAGAGAAACATGCCCATTTTCTCTGGGCCAGACAAAAATTTCTGACGAAGAATGGTTTCCGTGTCATAACTTTTATAAACATCCGAAACCTCCCAGGATTAATCTGCTCCAATCAGAACGTTTTAAACAGTGTCTTAACAATGATTGGATGTCAAGAAATCATGCAGTCATAAGGGACGTGTCTTTTCTCCTGGATCCTAGTCAAAAGTTAATTCTGAGTTTTATGGTTCTAAGCAAAACTCCCAGCTTTATGGCCTTGGTTCTGGCATCCTAAATCTACAGACATCCTGTTTTTACAGCCTGCAATAAAACTCTTTGTCTCAGAGGTCCTCAAAGGTCACACATACTCCCCATTATCTCCAAGGCCTCTGCTGCTGGTAAACAGTGTGTCTTTTTACCTCTGAATAATATATGTTTAAAACATATGTAGAAATAATACAACAATTCCCTCTTTCAATCTATTTTTGAAAATAGATTGATATCTTCTATGTACTCTCCTTCAGGGTTAGTGTTTAAAAACTTAAGATCTAAAAACATTTGAGAATGCAAAAAATTCAAACCCAAGAAATTTTATCAGTTTAAAACATGAAGTCTTTCATATGATACCACAACAAGACTTCCAGATTAAAATTCAAAACACAACCTGTTGAAATACCTTTTTTAACCTTAACTCCCATTACTCAAAAATGTCAATCTGTTAATTATAAATTCACCCTCTTTTGGCATTAACCAAAAAATTTATTTTAACAATTCCCACAAACTAAATTCAAAACCCAAAAATGTATAAGCATGTCTTACATGTGAAGAGATAATTAAATCTGACTTGACACATGTTAATACTGTGGAAGACGCTTAGAAAATCCATGAACATATACATTCTTACTATGTTATATTCTGAAATAAATCAAACTTAAAGTGGGAAGAACCCTGTGAAACAGAAAAAAATAGTTAGAAGTAACATTTTTGTTCTTTTAAAAGTTCATATCTTCTCTTCCGCACCGCTGGCATTCCGTCCAAGGCTGCTGGGAGCTGCATTCAGTAAATGTCTTTAAAGGAACTGTCTTTTCCAAATGAAATCACAATCAGATGATTACAATAATAATCCCTCTTTAATGGTAAATTACTCCCGTAATTGACCATTTCCCAAACACAGCCAATTCATTCAGGTGCAGGAAGATGCGATCTGATGCCATTAAGAAAACCAAACCTGAGCATGGGAACAGAGCCATGTTTTCCCATCCAGCACCCGACAGGCCTGTCCTACTGGGGCAGCAGCTTTGTGCTCTCCCCATTTTCTCAGGTGCTTGCCACTCTGCAAATTCTTTCATCACCCCCATAACGTCCTTCCTGGGCAATACATTTCAGTCTCAGCAGTCTCCCAAATCCTTGAGGTGAGTAAAATATCTGAAAATTAATCAGTAAGATCAGTAGGCTCTATGTTGATGTCCTACAAAATGGTGTCTGAGAGCAAACAAAACTTTTATGACATAATGTCTATTCCTCAAATATAAACTGCATTGATACCATTCACTAGTTCTTTTCTTCAAAGTTCAGTGGTCTGTTCACAAAGTAAATAGACAAATAAAATAAAATCAAAAAAGGCTGGATTTTTCTGTTAGATATTGCTAAAGCACCACTAAAACATTGCAATAACAAAAATAAAGTCAATAACCATCTGCAAAGGTTCTATCCCGTTTTTTCTGTCCCTATTATAAACAGTCTCTATGGAAAAGTGGCTCTCCTGGTTCCGCTTCACTGAGATTGAGACGAATAGCTCATATTGAACTAAACCCCTTTGAAATTCAGACTTCACACCACTTTTCCCAGACTCTGTCCCTTCAATCAATTAATAATTTCTGCTAATATCAGTATGCTACTTACAGTGAGATAAAGATGTCCAACTAGGTTCCCCTCCAATTATAACTGTTGTTGGTGTTATCAAGGTTACCTGTGAAGCTCCTCCCATCTGAGCAATTACCAATAACGATCCAGTCTCCAAACTCCCCATCACTTAAGTGTACTGGATCTCTATCAAGCTGGCTCAGACAAAAAAATATCAAAATTAAAAACATCAAATGTTTAAAACAAAATCAGAGAATATTACTGACTGATAAACACAACATAGTTTACAAAAATAGTCTTCAGTTTGCTATACTTCAAATTCTATCCATATTTCTAAAGAAAAATCCAATATTTAAATCACTGACAAACCAGCTTCCCTATAAATATTTCTGTGGGACTTTAAGACCGTAGTGCAAAACATGCACGTCTCATTCCCTGATCAAATTGATGTGAAAGTAACCAGGTGGTTGCTTATTGTTGGAAATTGCCAAACCTAAAGTACTTGTTTTTTTTTAACACAATCCAATCTGAATTCAACCCAAATATTCAGATTGTAAATAATGCAAACATTTCATACTTCAAAAACATCTGTCCGATTCTGTGAAGTGAATCAAACATAGTCAAACTGATTTTTGCAACTAAAACTCCTCTTAAATTTTTGTAGGATACATAGTAGTCTAATTCCCCTTAGCAGTAGAAAAAAAAAATCAATAAAAGAGGTTCAAGAGATAAGATTTCTCTAAACACAAACTAGTAGCATTAAAATAAAAACAAAAACTAGCATTTTTCAGTATCCCAATTATCCTCTCAGGCTTCTTTTTTTTCTCCAATGATAAACACCAAATTGAATTGAAGCTTCTAGAAATGTCAAATAAATTACCACTGAATCATGTTTTCTTTAATCCAGCTTCTCAAATTAACATTTTCCAAAGTTCTTATTAATAAGCAGACCGCAGTTCAGAAATCTGGGTCAGAATCCAAGTCGAAAAATATATAAAGGTTGAGAGAGAAAGAGAAAAAAAAAAAATCAAAACAATCTAAATAAATTGTCAGTTACAGAGTCTCCACTAATCAAATGATATATTATGCCATTATTCTATGATCAGAACTGTTCTAAAATGTTTTAGGACCTGTAAATTTACTCTCAGCATCAAGTAGACTAGCTAACAATCAATGAATAACATCTGAAAAATTAATCTTAAACTTTTAAAACTAAAACCAATTCTTATTTGTCAAAACAAAATGTGCATTCAAATATATGGTAAAAATTATTTCAATGTAGCTGGTCCAATCACATTTTGCTTCTACACGATCAGAATAAATGAATTAGAATTTACTTCTTACTTCTAAATTAAACCATCATTTCGATCACCGCTGATAAACAAATCTACCAAAGAATTTAGTTGTTACTTTCAATCCTTAGACCAATTCCAAATTTATCCCCAGCCTGTTTAAAAACAAACTGATGCCTTAAAGATGACTCTGTGTTTTAATGTTTTCTTTTTTTCAAACTCAAACATTCAAATCCCACTAGTTTAGAAAATATACTATGATAAGTATTGTTTTGCATGGTAAAAACATTCAATTTGTAACGGAATTGAAATATGCTGGGTTACTCCTTGAGCCCCAGTTGAAATTTGATAAATCCAATAAGCATTTAGTGTCCACAAAATCCTTAAGAATGTTCAATTGTGTAAATAATTTTTAACACCAGTCTCCTTTAGATCATTTATTCAGAGACTAAGCTATATTTCTAAAGTCTATAGAGCCATCAGAAATAAGCCAAACATAATTTTAGCATAAATGATACTTATTTAAATCACAGAAAGAATTCATTCTCTGTACCATTCAACACGGTGCTTATAAAAATAATTTAAACCAGTTTGTTGCTTTCCAATTAACACCGTTAGTTTTTCGTTCCATTCTTATAATTACTACTTATAGCTTTATCTTTATTTAGGCCAACTTAATCAAATCCTGCTTAGATCAATCAAAAAGCAACAAATCCACCTAATTAAAGATTCAAAAAAATGCAACTTTTATTTTTACTATACACTCCCCTCTTTTTAATTTTAAAGATGAAATCAAAAATTAAAACTCCACCAAGTCAGAATCGACTCATGAGTAACTGTTCTTAGTCATTTGCTTTTAATTGTAACATGCATAATTATCCCAATAAATGTACATGCTCTCCTCATGCGATAAATTGAGCTGTCTCCGCCAAAACCAGTTAACTAAATTCAGCATGTACTTCTTAATCTTTAATCTCCTTATCGTAACAGTTCAGTTAAATGTGAAACACCTTAAATTGCCCTTCGTAGAAAATGTGCTAAAACATTGCCGAAAGGGAGTAGCAAACAAAATTTATCTGAACAGTTATCTTGAGGCCGTTTTACATCCTAATTAACCAGAAAAATTTAACAAAATCCAAATTCGTTTAAGTCTTAACAAGGCAATCGTCTGCAGGAGTCTGTAATCACTTTCTATCCAAAATCAACTTTTAGCTTGCAACACACAGAACATGCAGTTAGGATTAAAGCACAAAACACATTGACACACAACAGCAAAAACGCTAGCATAGCTAGCAGCCTGCAGCAACGTGGTACCGTAAACTCTCTTTGTGCAACGAAACCTAAAACAGTACAAAACGTACGGCGAAAACACTCAAGAAAATCGCAACACACACTTTAGAAAATGACTTACCGCAATACCAGGACTTTATCCGCACAATTTATACCACTTTACCAAACTTTAATTCGGCATGAACAAAAACAATCTCCTGTCCGTCCAACACGGACTGAAACATATGTTTCCAACACAGCCGTCCCGCACAGAAAACACCGAATCTACCACGTCCGTTACAGCCCAAAACCATTAACAAAAAAACACAACATTATAAGCGGTGATTTTTAGACCTTAATACATTATTTTATCGCGGAGGTTTAGACCAATCTGTTACAATTTTCGTAGTCCGCTTTGAGAAATTTCCCGGCGCCGGCCTCCAGAAAACCACTCAAAAGACTCGAACAGATGGCAGAAAACCGCCTATTACCACTAATTTATTTATCAAAACATATAGTCAAAGCTGTTGTATGTTAGCCGTGCTATTAAGCAGAAAATCACACAGAATTAGCTCCGCCATCTCACCACCTAGCTTTGGGCGTCCGCTCTGATGGCCTGTTGTAAATGTTCACAACTAATTCTCATAGATTTTTAATTTCAGTTATCCATCATATTTAGTTAGATATTTATTTATCTATTTTAATGATTTTATTATACTCGAGTTCATTATTTATACTATAACATTTTAACACAAACACAACATCTCCAGCACGTCTCGCAAAGCGCCTGCGTAAAAAACCATCTCACACACATACGCACATGCGCAGCTCGTCACCTCAAAACACCAAACACAGTACTTTTATAATATTATTAAAAACTAACCTAACAACACTAACCTCAATCGGACCACACCAAAAGTCGGACCATCACTCACAACCCAATTTGCTTGGCTCAATCGCGCGTTTGGGGAATACGCCGGCTTCATCAAGGTAATCCGTACATATTACGGAGGGCACACAGGCTCTGCCGCAAAGTTTTCCGTTTGCCAGCCCTGAAGAATCTTCCGAAAGCGTCCTTTCGAAATTGAGATTGCCAATTCTCAAGCCCCGATCCGCACTTTGGTTCCGATTTTTGAGTCGTTGAAGGGACCGCTCCATCCGGTCCATCTGCTCCATTGTCCCCCTGGGCGCGCAGAGTAACAAACTCCATCTCCCAGCAGGCACCGGTGTTCCTCTGCGGAGCGCAAAGCAGGTCGCAGTCATGCGCAGAACAGAGACAGACAGACAAGGGAGCAGCTTCAACGGGCCCGCAACAGTTAATCTGCTCAAAACAAAAAAAAAAACATATTTAACTTGCATGACAACATTACCCAATGTTAGATTAACCAATCAACAGAATTAAAAACTACGCAACTCAGCGCAAATTGTCAATAGAGCAAATACATGTCCGTTAATTAACTTAAAAAATAACTGGATCTTGGTCCAAAACTCTGCACACGGTCGAGGTCACCATTTGTAGAATTAAATATTATCAAAAATAATTCAGTGCATGTTCAAAACAGAGACAAGGAACCAATTTCCAGTTCTTAACATTTATTTTGAACAGATTAACAAATTGCAGTTTACAGAGAAACATGCCCTATTTTCTCTGGGCCAGACAAAGATTTCTGACGAAGAATGGTTTCCGTGTCATAACTTTTATAAACGTCCAAAACCTCCCAGGATTAATCTGCTCCAATCAGAACGTTTTAAACAGTGTCTTAACAATGATTGGATGTCAAGAAATCATGCAGTCATAAGGGACGTGTCTTTTCTCCTGGATCCAAGTCAAAAGTTCATTCTGAGTTTTATGGTTCTAAGCAAAACTCCCAGCTTTATGGCCTTGGTTCTGGCATCCTAAATCTACAGACATCCTGTTTTTACAGCCTGCAATAAAACTCTTTGTCTCAGAGGTCCTCAAAGGTCACACATACTCCCACCATCTCCAAGGCCTCTGCTGCTGGTAAACAGTGTGTCTTTTTACCTCTGAATAATATATGTTTAAAACATATGTAGAAATAATACAACAGTAGCAACAGTGCTACCAACGGTGCCACCGTGCAGCCTCAATGACTTTGTAGAAATAAAAATGAAAAAAAACAAATGTTTAAAATGTTGAGACAAAAAATAAATATGCAGTAGGGGATTGTAAATGACACAATTCAGAGTTGTTTTTCAATTCGTTATTAATAAATATTTGTTTATTAACCCATTCTCACTAACCCAACTTTGATAGAAAGAAAGCTGGGCTGTGGAGTCATAGGAAGAAAAAAAGAGAAAAGATAAGAACTATTTTTTGGCTGGTGTGGGGGTAAGAAATCAATGTGGTCAGCAGTGTGAAATGAACACAGCATGTTCTCAATTATGAGAGTTATTATGAGTTTTTATTTGGTTTGTGCATGCTTTTTTTCTGCATATGCACCCTCTATTAAGTGTGTGTCTGTGTCTTCTTCTGAGTTATTTTTAACTGTGCATCAAACAATGGAGATTTTCCCTAACTATGTCATAAGTAATGATCTAACCATGGAAATAATGTTTGATCAGGTGAAGTGTTCAAAAATTCCTACCTGACAAAGGATCCATCTTTTCCTAAAACTGATTCCTTCATTTTAGGGTCATTTTACAGCAGTGGCGAGAGTCTTAATGCTAAGGCTTCTTTGTATCCTGCTACATTTTCAGTTCCTCCTGAGGGAACATGCCCCACTCTAGGCTCGGGGGAGTTATAATCCCTTCAGTGAGCCCTGGGTTTTTGACTTTGACATTGATAGTGCAGCATATCTAAAAAAGCCACAGTTGACCTCACTTGATACTTTTGGACCACAGTACTTTTTTTCTAGCTGGTTTCTATTGTTATTTTTGAGTCAAATTGTCACTCACATTCACAATAACAGTCTTTTTGAGCTTATACTTTAGAATCAATGATTTGCTTTGACAATTGGAACACACTGATGTTTAAGGGGACACGATTGGTTTAGGCATAAGCGAATGTCGACTGGACAGATTAATTGAATGGTGTCTAGCTTCAGTCCTTAAGGGCAGGTGACCTTCCAGTTTAAGATGCATCTCTATTCCAAGACAGCTGATCCAAAAGGTGCAACTACATATCAAAAAGTACTAGGGATGCACCGAAATGAAAACTCTTGGCCGAAAACGAAAACCGAAACACCGAAACAAATGATTGTCAATTATTAGAACCATAGAATTTATGGCTATGATGTGTACTAACCTCACTAAAATCAAGGCATTGCAATAAATCAGTTACAAAACTATGAAGATATTTATTTAGCACTGACATAACATCAATGCACAATATAAATTAAGTTAATAAAGTTTCGGCTGTGTTGTTTCGGTGATTTAGTTCTTTCAGCCGAAAACCGAAAATGCACTTTTGGGTCATTTCGGGCCGAAAATTTTCTGTGGCCGAATATTTGGTGCATCCCTAAAATGTACTGTAGATGCCTGCTAATTAACTATCATTTGATGCAGGTGTGTTGAACCAGGAGAAAAACGTGAAGGGTACCGGGCCTTTATGACTGTCTTTGGACACTACTGGTTTAAAACATCAATAAAATATTAGGGATGTAAGAAAATACCATAAAATTCATCAAATGTCTTAAAATTAAAAGTATGAGTGCTAGTTGGTGGCTGTTTTCACATTCTTTGTTTCAGTGGATCAACTACATCTAGTAATGAAACTGATTCCTGCCAATACACATCCCTATATATATATATATATATATATATATATATATATATATATATATATATATATATAAACAAACTCTGAGGTTTATTCAAGCTATGTTTACTGCTCCAAGGAAAGGGACAGACTAAGCATCTGTTTCTGTACCAAATTGAGCACATGAAAACTGCTCAATTATATAAATTTTGATTATTTTTATTAATCACATCAAAATGTCTGTTAATTTGTCAACCATGTGATATAGTAGTATTTTGTCCCTCTTCAACTGAAGTGAAAATACATAATATATTTTCTTTGATCATTTTTTTCTCCATGAAGGCTTCATCGTAGTTTATGCTGTGGTGGTAAAGATACAACTTATTTTATGAACCATGTCTGCAAAGTTCACTCTTGATCCATAAATGTTATTTCTATTGACCATTATCCCAATGTTTTAAAACAAATAATGTGAAGGAAGATTTGGATTACTAGAGATGTACTTTTTGTCCAACATGCCACCAGAAGAAAACTTGCTTATTTGCATTTTCAGCTATGTGTGGATCACATTTCTTGTTGGTGTTGTTACTTTTATGTTAAAATTGATGCACCCACTCTAGTAATGGACAGTTCAGGGACCTGTTTCTTGCTTCTTATCTTTTACTTGCAACTTCAATGGCCTGCGACAATTCAGTTTACAGCTGATTGTGAATTGCTTATGAGAGCCAGCACCTCCAGCTCTCAGTTCATTCACATAAACATTCAAAAGCTGAATTCGACCATCTGTTATACTAGGGTACCTTTTGTGAGCTACAGAGATTTAAATGAAGGTCCTTAGCACAAAGCGCTCCACAGCAACTTCATTTAGATATAGTTTAACATGTACTGTAGCAAGTAAGAGACATGTGAGAGCTGTGTGTATTCTTTATGTCACGCTCAGAAACAGCCACAGTTCACTGACCAATTTTCTTGCTTTGCTCACTCTATCACCTGGCAAAGTTGCATTAAAATGACTCAGTAGCTTATCACAACCCTTTATAGTGATACAGCTAAATAAATGTAACTCCAACCAACTACATTTGGCTAAAGTCCACTGTTTGATTTGATTTTAGTATAAATGCAGCTTTTTTGTAAAGGGGTCTGAAACATAGTAAAAAACAAAATCATTAAGGTGACGAAGGAACACACATCAGACGGACCAGAGAGAAAGTTCTGGAGAAGTTTAATGTAATTTTAGCTGATAAAAAAAATATCTAACTTTTACTCCATAATCCATACACTGAAAGAGTATTGTACCAATATAAATATATAAAACGTAAGTTAATATGTTAATTTAGGTCCGTGATCTGGACCACGCCCCATATTCAGTATCCTCTCAGTAATCAACTAGGATTCGACTCACCTGGCATCTCACACCTGAATTTCATCCCTAATTACTCCATGATCTATTTAAACCCTGAGCACCCAGCCATCAGCGTCGCTCAGACTCTGATCTCGTAAACCAGCGCTGTTTCGCAAGACAATCTTTACTATAATGGATGTGCTTACCCTTGATCCTTCCGAATCTGATGAGGAGCTCTTCTCCAGTGAGACTTCCATCATCGGACCATCACCTACATCTGTGGTCCGTCAAGTCTCTCGCCGTGTCAGGCTTCCATCGGCTTATTGGGATTCCAGACATTCCTCTCAGTCAGCCAGAGCTCTTCCATCTCGCTCTGCTCGGTCGGATCCCTCTTCAGCGACTTCCGCGCCTCGGGTCCGTACACTTGTTCGGCGCCCTTCTCCATCTCCTCCCCGCATGTCTAACTCCCTTCGTTCTCGTCTCGAGGCTTCGCCTCCCCTTTTTCCTTCACTGGCCTCAGGCCACTCGGTCCAAGTTTCCTCCCATTCCCGCAGAGCGTCTTCGTCGCGCCCCGGGACTTCTTCCGGAGTTCAGCGGTCCTCAGTAGGCGCTGCAGGCCGATCGGCTCCAAGCCTCTCTTCTTCCCGATCTTTTCAGGCTCCCTGCTTGTCACGAGCTCAGCACTCTCCGCCCCATCTCTCTGGCAGTCCAGCTCGGAGGGCTTCTCCCCATTCTCGTCCGGCTTCATTCCGGCCGAGGAACTCACCCAGAGTTCGTCATTCTTCTTTCTCCAACCGTCCGGACATGTCTGCTTGAACAATAGCCCGCTTGCAATCAGCACTCAGGGAAAGAGGAATCTCCTTCAGCCGTTCCGCTAATAAATCTACCCTCTTCAAGCTCCTTTTTCCCTGTACTTCACCGTTAACCAAAACTTCCTCCTCCCATAATCTACTTCCTACTTCAGCCTCAGTCGCCACTTCTTCTCAGAGCAGATCCCTGCCCTCAGCTACCGGGCCAACATCCACAGCTCCCCCTGCTGGCGGGGAAGCTTCTTCCGTCTCAATTCCCTCAAATTTTGCCTCATTCGTAAAAAATGTTTTCCGTTCCTTAGCATCTCAGTCCGGATCTTCATTTAATCAATCAACTCCTTTCCCCAACATTCCCCCTTCTATGTTTCCTACAGGTTCAACTCAGGCTTCCATCCATGCTTCAGGAACCCCTTCTAACCCTTCAATATTACCAACAGGCTCAAATGTCCAACAACCTATTGCTGCATTACCTCAAAATTCTACTGGTCCGCCGTCTCAGTTGCCATCTTCATCTATTCACACACCAGCTTCTAACCATTACACTCTTTCCACAGCAGTACCCCCCATTCGGCCACCCTCTTCCATCAATCGCCCTTCCCCAGTTTCACCCGCTCTCCGACAACAAATTTTGAACAGTAATTACATCGATTTAGCTCTCCTTCTCCAACCTTCTCTAGGTCTCTCAGGTCAGCCCTGGGAGGTGCAGACCGGTATGGGGCCGATGCAGCTAGGTTCAGCTCTTAGCACCAGCTCCAAAGATCTGAGCCCCACAGAGTTCGCTTTCCCATTCTCCCTTTATAGGGACATCATTTGCTCAGTATTTCCTGACCGGCAGACTGAATTAGATGATTATTTATCTATTGTCCTTGACATGGCCCTTAGATTTGGAGGAACAGGGTTTTACCGATATCATGTTCTTTTCTCATCCCAGGCAGCGGGTTGTCTTGCCCAATTCAACCAAGGTACATACTGGGGTTGTCTAGACTCAGAGTTATATTGCCGCATCTTTGCAGCTCGGGCATCCCTATCTTGCAGCCTCTGCGGCGCTCCCTCCCACCCTGCTACTGCATGTACACTTGTCACTCCTCTCCGTCCTTGGCTATCATCGGCATGCAGCTCATCAGTCCCCAACCGCTTGTCCTCAGCTGCCCCTCCCCCTCCAATGATTCCTAAATCTCTGTCACAACAGTCTAAACCAAATGCACCAGTCTCCGGGGGTATGGATAAACGCGGCCGTCCCATCCTTTACCAGGGTGGTAGGATGGTGTGCAACAATTTCAATGACCTCGGTTGCTCAGCCTCTAGCTGCAGGCTCTTGCATACCTGCTCTTTCTGCGGAGGGGCACATGCTCGGAACACCTGCCCCCATAACCCCACTTCCAAAGCAGATTGACTGATACAGCACCTCGCCACTCCCATCAAGGTGAGCGCTCTGATCTCTGCTTTGGCCAGCCACCCCGATAGGGAATTTGTCGATTTCTTGGTTAAGGGTTTCACAAACGGGTTCCACCCAGGCATTGAAGTTTTTCCTGATTCCTCAACTTACTGTTCTAACCTTTTATCTGCCCTTTCTGATCCCGATACAGTCGATTCTTTACTCCTTAAAGAGGTTAAGGAGGGTTTCATGATCGGTCCTTTCGCTCGCTCCCTTTTTGCAGTTTTTCGAATCAGCCCCCTTTGGGTAGCAACCCGCAAATACTCGGGAAAGAAAAGACTGATTATCGACCTGTCGGCACCTCACAATTCCTCTGTCCACAGTATCAATAGCCTTATACCATTTCCTGATTTCTCAATGCAGTACGTCACTATAGATCATGCTATTCGACTCATCCGTTTAGCAGGTCGTAATGCATGGCTTTCTAAATCAGACATTACTAGTGCCTTCAAGGTCCTTCCCCTTCATCCAGACTTTTGGCGTTTCTTTGGGGTCTTTTGGAAAGGAGCTTATTACTTCGCAGTCAGACTTACCTTTGGTTGCAGAAGTAGCCCCCGGATCTTCGACTCCCTTTCCGAGGCTTTGTGTTGGATTCTCCTTAACACTTACCGCCTCCCTTACGTCCTTCATCTCCTCGATGATTTTCTTATCATCACCCCTGCCTCATCTCCTCCTTTTCTCGGCCTCCGTAACCTAACCGAAGCATTCTCCAACATCGGAGTTCCCCTGTCGGAAGAGAAGACTATAGGTCCTCATACTTCTCTAGAATTCCTGGGTATTACTCTCAATTCTTCCACTTTTCAAGCTTCGCTGCCACTCGAGAAGGTTCACAGAATCTCTCTGATTCTTTCTAACTTCATCTTAGCCAACTATTGCTCCAAACAACAGATTCTGTCTCTTTTAGGTCATCTCAACTATGCAATGTGAATTATTCCGCAGGGGAGATCTTTCATTTCCCACCTTCTTTCAACCGCAGCAAACATCCCTTCGCTTCATGGTCGTCTTGCCATTGAAGAACCTTGCCGGATGGAAATGCGCCTCTGGCAAGAATTTATTTCATCTTGGAACGGTGTTTCATTCTTCTATAATGACTACATTTCTTATCCAGATGACATCCAGCTATTTACTGACGCAGCACCCCCTACGGGCTTTGGCGGTTTCTACAATGGAAGGTGGTTTGCTTCAACATGGCCCTCCGAGTTCGAACGTTTGCAGCTCCAGTCAGCCTCTCTCTCATCCGCTCATTATGAAATCTATCCTGTTGTAATTGCAGCCCTACTTTGGGGGCACGAATGGTCTCAACACTGTATCCTTATTCATTCAGATAACTCTGCTGTTGTTGAGATCATAAACAAAGGCCGATCACGTTCAACCTTCATCATGCAGTTCATTCGAAGACTCACTCTGGCGTCAGCCAAACATCAATTCATTCTCCGTGCTGCTCATGTACCTGGCCATCAAAATTCCATAGCTGATTCACTCTCTTGTCTTTCTTTCCAGAAATTCAGGTCCTTGGCTCCAGATGCAGATCCTCTTCCAACTCCGATCCCACCGTTTTCAGCAACCATCTACAATTAACTTCACAGCTTCAAGACCTTTCCATCATTTCTCAGAACGCTATCCTCAACAGTCTCGCTCCTAGAACTCTCTCATCTTATCTTTCAGGATGGAACAGTTTTAAAAGTTTCCATGTAACGTATAACCTTCCATTTCCTTCCCTCATCCCATCTTCTATTTGTCACTTCATCACCTATTCACATACAATCCTACAAATCCGCATTTCCACTATCCAATCATACCTTTCTGGCATTAATTTCTTTTTCAAACTGGCTAGCGGCAACCCCTGTCCAGCTCTCTCCCATAGCCATATATCCATGCTACTTAAAGGTCTTAAAAAGCAAGAAGCACCTTCATCTAATCAACGATTCCCTATAACCTCTGACATCCTTATTCGCTGCATCCGCACAATCCGTTCCTGTTACTCTTCTCCTCTAGTCAATCTTACATTAGAATCCATGTTCCTATTAGCCTACTTTGGTTTTCTACGCTGCTCTGAATTTGCCCCTACTACTTCCAGATTTGATCCGTCCATCCATCCATGCCTTTCAGATATCTCAATCCTTAATCAGGATACCCTTATCTTTACGCTCCGTAAAAGCAAAACAGATCAACTGGGCACTTCCTTCCCTATCTATCTTTTTCGTCTTCACTCACCCCTCAGCCCCTACGAACCCATCTCAAACTACATTTGCTTCCGTCTGGCCAACAACGGCACATCTCATGATCCTCTCTTCATAACTGATCTCGGTAGCATCGCCACTAGATTCTGGTTTTCTCATCACTTCCGTCAAATCCTATTTAGATCTGGCATCAACCCTGAGCATTATTCAATCCACTCCATCCGTATAGGCGCAGCCACTTCAGCTTCTCAGTCAGGCATTTCCGACAAGACTATTCAAGTCCTAGGTCGTTGGTCATCTTCAGCATACCGTACTTATATTCATAATAATCTGGACGATCTCCACCATGCTCATTCCTTGCTTTGTTAAATAATGACCAACTTTGGGGGTCCTGAGCAGGCTCGAAAAGAAGACCGACTTCCGAAGACTGCACCCCCACACAGAGTCAACAAGCCTCCATCGGGACATCCTTCCAGACACACCATCTATCTAACCTTTGTCAATAAATGAACTAATCAAAACAAATCTAATCTCTGTAAGCGTGGTCCATGCTAATGAAATGTAAGTTAATATGTTAACTTAGGTTCGTGAGCTGGACCACGCCCCATATTCAGTATCCTCTCAGTAATCAACTCGGATTCGACTCACCTGGCATCTCACACCTGAATTTCATCCCTAATTACTCCATGATCTATTTAAACCCTGAGCACCCAGCCATCAGCGTCGCTCAGATTCTGATCTCGTAAACCCCACCCTCCCTCCCCCTGATCCTTTACTTTGTCTCGGTATTACATCCCCATTTTCCCATTCTTTCATCCCTTCATTTCCTCATTCCTTACACCCCCTTCCTCATCCCCTTCATTTCCTCCCTCATCCCCTTCTTCATCCCTTCGTTTCCTCCCTCATCCCCTTCTTCATCCCTTCGTTTCCTCCCTCATCCCCTCATCCCTTCATTTCCTCCCTCATCCCTTCATCCCCTTCCTCATCCCCTTCGTTTCCTCCCTCATCCCCTTCTTCATCCCCTCATTTCCTCCCTCATCCCCTCATCCCTTCATCCCCTCATCCCTTCATCCCTTCATCCCCTCCCTCATCCCTTCATCCCCTCCCTCATCCCTTCATCCCCTCCCTCATCCCTTCATCCATCCCTTCATCCCATCATCCCCTCCCTCATCCCTTCATCCCCTCCCTCATCCCTCATCCCTTCATCCCCTCCCTCATCCCTTCATCCATCCCTTCATCCCCTCCCTCATCCCTTCATCCCCTCATCCCTTCATCCCCTCCCTCATCCCTTCATCCCCTCTCTCATCCCTTCATCCCCTTATCTGCTTTTTTCAAAGTTCCAGCACTAATATCCGTTTCTTTCATGTTCTTCGTCTGGGGGGGTCCTGAGCAGGCTCGAAAAGAAGACCGACTTCTGAAGACTGCACCCCCACACAGAGTCAACAGCCTCCATCAGGGCATCCTTCCAGACACACCATCTATCTAACCTTTGTCAATAAATGAACTAATCAAAACAAATCTAATCTCTGTAAGCGTGGTCCATGTTAATGAACCTAGTCTTAAAGGCCGGACAAGGAGAGCCTGAATTAGAGAAGCAGTCAAGAGGCCAAAACCTGAGGACAAAAAAATATGACAAATCTGGCAACCTATAAATCTGGTCTCAGATATAGAATGGTGGGAAGAAGAAAGCATTGATAAAAGGAAACCATGATATGTCAAAATTACATCAGACTATAAACCATGAAGCAAGCAACATGGCTAACATGTTCTACTCAATGAGACCACAGTTAAGCAAATAGTTTTGGCCAACAGGGAACATGCAACGTGTTGTGGAAAACTAACCAATCATACTTTGGTGGGATGATTCTGCAGAGATGCTTCTCTTGATCAGAAATAAATGGTAAATCACATGTATAGTGCTTTATTTAGTCCCTATGGACCCCAAAGGGCTTCACACTGCATTCAGTCATTCACACACATTCACACACTTGTGTAGGAAGATTTGGATTACTAGAGATGTACAGCTATGCTGTAGCCACTGCTGCCCTTGTGCGCATTGACAAAGGCGAGGCTGCGGTAAACTGGCACCACTGGGCCCTCTGAACACCATCAGTATGCAATGGGTGAAGTGTCTCGCCCAAGAACACAACAACCGAGACATTTGGCTGGGGCTCGAACTGACAACCCTCTGATTACAGGACCAACTCCTAACTCCTGACCCACGGTCATCCTGTTTTATCAAGGAAACAAAGGGCTAGAATGGCCCAGTCAAAATACGTTCCCCTAAATTAAACTGAGAATCAGTGGCTAAAATAGTAAACAGTTTTTATCAAACTGGTAGAGACATCCCCCAAAAGACAGCAGCAAAACACTGCTCTGGAAAGATACATTATAACCACAAACTTAAGAGTATTTTATTGGGCTATAAAATTATTTTACAAATCTCAAGGGATGTGAATACATTTGCAAGACAGTTAACATATTTCCTCAAACTGGCTACGACTGAAATACTTAGTTCAAGTTAGTATGTGTCCACCAGTATTTGGACAATTCCTCTTTGATAATGAATTCTAAGATGTTGTTGGAAGAGCCTTTTGCCATAACCCTTTTTTAAGTGCTTTTACAGATCGTCATTCAGATTTAGGTCAAGACTCTGACTCGGAAACTCCAAACTGTTAATTACTTTCAGATAGATGGAACATACTTGTCAATTTAAACATTTGCCTGAGGTATAAATAATTCAGAGCTTATCTTATGAACCCACAGATATTTGTTTCTGTGCGTCAAAAATCTGTTGGTCGTTTAGAGCTTATTATGTGAAACATCTCAAAGAAGCATTTCTGGACACTATTTGCTATGACTAACTGATCACTGCTGTTGCACCCTACGGATCCCCCATCAGTAACAGTACCAGCAACAGATAATATATATCTTCCCCTCTCTCTTGCTTAATTAGCCTCTCCCAGTTTTTCTTTGAGTATTTTCCTGGTGGTCCTCCTCTACAGCAACTAGCCCACAGCTTGTGCAACACACTCCAGTGAGCTTGCAAGACAGCCAATCTATATTTCAGGGCCGAAACAGAACAGGCATAAGATAGGAACAGACAGAACACACTCGAATAACATGATTGCTATGTTCCAATGGTATTTGTACAGGAAGTTTGTATGCAAAGTGAGGCAACAGAGTGAGGGCAAGCACTGCTGAACATATTTAGAGCATGCATCTCAAGTGCATCACAGTCAATAAGGATCTCTTCATGAAACATCTCAGTTAAAAACAAAACATACTTCTCTTCTGATTGTGGGAGGAAAACATCACACGTAGAACATGTAAACATGGCAAGGTGACTTAAAGGCTTCAACAAGCCATTTTCTTTTAGCTGTGATATGTTAATACACTAACCATGAAATCATATTTTACAAAGGAAGAAGAGATTGACAGGCATTAATAGCTTCCACCAAGTAGGGATGAACAGCATGAATACATAGCAGATTATGTTATGTTTAAGTTGTTTTCCAGTGACACACCGATGTACAGCTCCGTCGCTCTGCTACTCCACATGTCTGCAGTTGAATCATAAAAATCCAATATAGAAAGTGATGTTTGTACCATACTGCAGCCCTCTTCATACATTGCTGGCAGGGCTGTTCTGGAAAAGTACTTCTCTGAGGGCATGTTGCATCTTGGGTCCAGCTTATGGACCATTTGCTTGAATCCTCCCTTTTTGACCATATGGAATGGCAACATGTCTTGTCAAACAAAAAAAACAGTGCTTTCATCAATTCAAACCATCGTTTACTTTGCTTATCATAATGGACGCAGTTAGCAAAGGAAATGGCCATTTTTAATCCTTCCACTAGTAGTTGATGCCACTTTTGCCTCGAAAAATCTTCAGACATTCTTCATACTCTCGTTTGTTTTTCAGATGTTGGAGAAAATTGGATGTGTTTCCACTCTTTGTAACCACTGTTTTCCTTAAACTTTTCATATTATGGTAGTTTGCTCCTCACCTGATTTTCTGTAACCAAACCAGTTCCAAATTGTGGAGCTAACTGCTCACTTTAAAACAATTTCCTCCTCACCCTCACACCATTCTTCCACCATGCTTGCTTTCACTCCGTACGTGAACAGTGAATCAGGTGCACACAAAACTACGTCATCATCTAGACTTATTGTCGTGAGGAGACATTTTATCGTGAGGAGGATTTTCAATTATATATTGCAAAGGATAAGACATCCCCTATCCCTACCACAGAGGACTGTGCAGAAAATATAAAAAGAAACACACAAGTGACAATTTTAAAGTAGAATAATACAGAAGACCGTATCACATGTATTACTTAATAAGGCATCCAAGCTTCAACTATGTACAAAACTTTTACTGGTTTAAAGGTTTACCAAAGTTTTAAACAATTTACTGTAAAAAGGCCCTCCCTTTTCTTTAGTGTACTTAAAGTCCTTTGTATGAGATGCAGGTGAAGAGAGACTAAAGTAATGCATCATGTGTTTTATCCTATTTTTTCTCACGCACCAACAGTAAGCTGACTGAAAAAAAAAAAGGTTTACCACTTATCACACTCATTTTTATGCAACTTGCAATCTACAAAAGACATGTCTGTTTAAATGCCGACTGCAAATTGGCTTCCTGAGCAGGTAGTCTAATTACAGTATGTAGCTACTCCTACTAGTTCTGTTACGCTTGAGAAAACAAACATGAAAAAAAATATATATTTCACCCATGAAGCACTTGGAAAACTGAACTGAATTTGGTGGTTATGTATTCTCATGGTAAATAATATTTACCATGAGAATCTCAGACCAGTGAATGTCTTGTTTTAACATGATATAAACATGGAATCACATTTACTTCTCTTTATATCATGTCTTACTCCCTCCTCATATAAGGACAACTGAAATTAGATATATTATTAAACTAGCCATAATTTTAAAATTGGACATATGTTTGAAAGGACACCATAAAAATTGAGAGAAGTTATATATTTCCATGTAATTAAGTCTGATTTTTTTTCCTCAACTCTTTGTTTAGGTGTCTAAAATAAAAATACATCATTCATTACAAAACAACTGTGTAGTTACATGCTGGCACAAGCTGGTAAAGAAGTGATTAAACTGTATAAATAAGTTGGAATTGACAACTCTTGGAATAAATGGGTAATTAAATTCATCCTTTATAAAAAAAAATAAAAATAAAGAAAACATACCTAATATAGAAGCGAGATGTCTGTGGAAAAAAAATGAACATCCTTTTCCTGTAATAGCCTCGCCCAACACACAAGCAAATTTATAAAAGAGCAAAAAAAAGTAATGACAGTAGAATTGTAGTTTTGCTATGTGAATTATTTGGATGGCTGAAACGTAAGTAACAGTGTAAAACAAGACCAAAACATTTAGCTTTGACAACTCCAAATAACAGTTAATCAACATCAATTTAGGGTCCAATACAGGTTAGGCCTGGATAGTTAGGTCTGATTAGGTTGTGTAAACCATGATAATGCTCCTTCCAGTCTCTTCTCTAACTCAACAATTTGGATCACTTTTTACTCTGTATTTGGTTGAAACAACCTAGCTTCTGACCTAACAGCATAAACAGTTTGACAATATTTTGATAATATATAAAAAAAGATGTAATACCAAGAAAAAATAGTGCTTTTCCCCCACTTTTTTAACTGTGTGACTGGTTATGTTTTCTTTAGATTGCACTATTGGCTGATTATCAATCTGCACCAATTTATGTTCATTTTAAGTTAGGTGTGAAAGGTGAAGCATTCCAATAGTGACTCATATCCCATGAAAAAAGCATGTGTCAGCACAACTGCAGTCTGTAAACACTGTCTGTATACATCAATAGTGGAGCCGAGGTTAGAATATTAACCAGAGAGAAAAACACCAAAAGAAAGAAAAGCAAGTGACCCTCTGTTAAAGTAAAAAAAAAGAGATTTGGGAAGTAAATGTGGTATTTATTTGTATTCCCGCAAAAAAGTATGTTCCACCTTAAATATGTTGTTCCTTAAATATTTCAGATACCGTAAACATTTCAATATGATGTAAAGATAACAAGTTAATTAAAAATGCAGTTACAGATGATTGTTCAAATGATTGCATTTATTAAAAAAGAAAAGTCTATCAAAACCAACCTGGGCCTATTGGAAAATGTGATCCACTGTTAAATCATGATGCCACATTGACCACATCTGTTTTCTTCATTTTCACAAGCCACAGCCGAGGCAGAATTGCGACAGACCTGTAAAACCAAGATATGTCTTAAGAACTTCTGGCAACCAAGACAAAAAAAAAAAAATCTCAAAAAGCCACCCATCATGACCTGAGCTGAAGAAATTCGAACAGAAGAAGAAGATTTATTTATATAGCAAAACCCTGTTGTAAGTTATAAAAACTGCTTTACAAGCCACAACTTTTTACACCTGCTTCCCTTTTGTTCCATTTGTCTCACTGTACAGAACATTTTTTGACTTGAGGGTAATGCTTATGCCAAGTTCAAATATCCCGACTGCAAAAAGTAAACAAAGAAAAAAAAAAAACATATCTGGATAAACCATGAGGGTCTTTTTGCCTGAATTAATATTGCCAGTTTACATACATTCCAAAAAGAACAAGAACAGTTTAAGGTTATTTGTCTGCTCTTCAAATCTTTAAAAGTACACTTAACATAACTTGTTAAAGCCAACTCATCCAAATAGTCTTTTTGGCATAAGCATTTGATGTGAATTTTTAAAAAGAATTGTTCTGTACAGAAAAACAAGTACAACACAGAGAAAGTGTGTCTGCAACTTTACAAAATACTTACAAAGGCTCTGAAACAGTATCTGTTCAAAGTACGTCATTACAGTTAAATTTGTCCGAATTTGACACCGTTTAGTAAATCTAGGTTTAGGTATCTAAATCTAAACTCCATACTCAAAAACATAATTTAAGAAAAGACTGAAATATGGCTTTATGAAAAATTTAAGTGCAGTCTTGTGATGTGCTTTTGGTAATATACTTAATTTGTTTGCTAAAAATGGTATGGAATGGCTGCTGGAGGATCTCAGAATGTTCATGTTTTTAAGAGCAGGCTCAACTCTCAGCCTTCCCTCTTCTGGTCGCCCTGGGTCAGTGCCTTTTGCTGCTGCTGTTGATTGGCATACTGCTCCTTTGATGGAGTTTCCTTAGCCTGGCTCATCTTTACTTGGCCTAATGTCCTTTACTTTTAACTGTATATGCATGAGAGTTGGGTTGGGGGGGTATAACTGGGATTATATTTTTAAATCAGCAAGGAGGGAGGGATGGGAATGTGGTGTCGTTTTAAACTGTAAAGCACATTGAGATGCATTTGTTGTATGAAAAGCGCTTTATAAAGTTTGGTTTATTGAAGTTTGCTGCAACACCTTATAGAACCACTTTTAGGAACAGCATAAACAAAACTGTACAACTTCATTAATTTTAAATTTATCCAACTCCTTGATATGATTGGATTTTAAGTCTCAAGAACCAGCGAAAAAATGAAAACACAGTAGACAAGTCAATATTTTCTAAAATATGAGTATGGTGATTACTGAATAAAGAGAAGCTGGAGAAGTGGTGTTAAAGTTTCTGGATATTACTTGTAGTCCGGTGATGAGCCACTTGGAGGAAAGCAAGTGGGGATGTGTGGCCACTGTCAGTTCTGCTCAATGAAAAATAAGGGAAAACATAGAGATAAAAAAGTGTGTTGCACGGTCAAAACGCACATACGTAAGAAGGAGAGAGAGAGATAATGGAGCCATCTAGGAAGAGGAGGATTTCCCTAGTGTGTGAACATTTTAACCTGATAACTACTAATAAGGTAACCTCAATCTAACTTTAGGTCAGACAAGTTAGATTTGCTCATTAAGAGCTGTTTATTTTTAACCGTTTCTTATTTTATTAAAAGGTGAAGTGTTTATTGTGTTCCAAGGACATAGGGTACAATAACCACACCTCGTCCATACCAAGGCATTACCATAATTTGTGTGAGAATAAGGAGCCAAATATTAGCAGGCTGGAAAGGCCCCTGGAATATTGGGAAAAAAAAAAAATACTGTACTCCAATTTATATAGTCTCGCTCTTGTGTTTTTGTGTACGCCGGCATCTTTTGTGCCTTGTGAAAAAGTGTTTTCGAAGGCTGGTGAGATGCTGTCCAAAAAAAAATATAGATTAAAACCAAAAAGTGCCAGCTGTGAATAAAAATTAATAAAGTTTCCCCTGCTCTGTACATCATTGTCCAAGTTACACAATCATTTTCAATTCACTCTTCCTAGTTCCACAAGCATTTTCAGTTTCCTCCACCTGCTTAAGCCCAGGCCTTTTGCCTCAAGTGACCGAAAAACATTACAAAACCTGCCATAACATTTGATATTACCAGTTTTGGGATCATTTACAGACAGAATACATAAAAAATATTGTTATTATTCACATTTGTAATATTTTATGTGGATAAATATTTTTTTTGGAACTCATAGTCATTCCCAAGAGCAATAGTAGACTTACAACATTAATGCATCACACATTAAGTGGCTATATAGCTTTTAAAGAGATAATTATTTTATTTTAGAATCTCTTCAAAACTATACTTGTTCAGACTTGTTCTATTTGTACTTCTATGAATTTAGTCATACTGAACTTCCCAACATGAAACTTGTGTTTTTTATTAAATTATTATTATCTTTAAAGTCCCAGTTTGGTATGGTCTAACTATACTGTGAAGGAGGGGGATCATTTACAAAAAATAAAAAAAATACTTAGGCTTCTTAACAGTAATAGTAGTCATTTATAAATTTATAGTCCATTTATCCATCATCGTCATTCACCTATCTTTGGGTAAGGGGGTGGATACATTACACAAATATAAATAATGTGTTAATATTTATTAATCCACAACAAAAACAGGTCAATTTAATTTGATATTTAACAGTTGTGAAAAGGGGAGAGAATGGATACATTCTGGATGGGTCAACAGAGAGGAACACAGGACAACCAACCATACTCACACGAACTCATTCTTAAAGCAACTATATTATGCACATTTCACTTTGTTTCATCCGTTTCTGTAAACACTCCAAGCATAAATAAAAATAATCACACATTTTTTGTTAATTTTTTTCTCTCAGAAATATTGTGCGTCTACAAGCAGTTTTTTTTTTGTAAGTGTCTTATTGTGACATCACAACAAGCTAAATTTGCAAAAATAAATAAATAAATAAAAAAACCTTCACTCACCTGTTAAACTCCACCCACCAATTCAAATTCCATGTGTGGCAAACCCGCAGCCTAGTAACGGTCTAGGTGGCCTTCGTCTGCAACCACTAATTTGCATGAAAGTTACAGAGCCCTCTAAACAGCTCATTCTGAAAGGGTCTGACATTGTCAAGAATTGAGCTGCTGAGATTGCTTTATGTAAGACTGATTTTGTACAGAGAACATCATTACCATGTTTTGCATTGACCTAGATCTATTATAATTTGTTTAAATAATAGGCATAGCATTTCACCTTTAACATTTATGTATGCACAGGGAGAAGATAATTCAAACCCAGGACCTTCTTGCTGCAAGTCAACAGGGAACTGTGCAGAAATGTAACATAAATAAGGACATCATAAACATTGCATTAATATATCTGTTGTGGTGAATATTCTTAACAACAAAATCACAGCAGTCCAGCTGTGTGTTTTCATTCATTTCAAATCTAATGGTATATTTAGATTATTTATCCGACAGACATACGTGCTTGAATATCTTACTCCATTAACTTTCATTACTTCACTCCTAAAACATAATTTTCCCTTTTCCTTCATATTGGATTACTATGTTAATCTGCTTCGGATGTCAGCAAGAGTTGACCTTCTTTTTGAGGTGTGAACTGCAGAGGGAGGCTCTTTCCAATCCAGCAGTTTGGACAGTCATGTTTCTGTGTATTTGTGAGAAAAGCGGGGAAATAAATAAAGACTATAACAGACGGTAACATCAGACACGTCATCACCCCTGTCTTTTTGTCACTGATTGTGCGAGTTTGTTTCCTTGGAGCTTTGTTTGTACTAAAGACTGACTTTTTAAAGGTGTATTATGAGGACATTTCCAGCTTGTCTTATCAAGGCTTCACCCATTTTGCCTTTGCTAAAACGATCAAGACTCCCTGGGGTCATGAAAGGAAAGTGAGTAGCTGTCCTACACATACCGTATGCAGCCTTTTAGAAAATTGACCACACTAAAACAGCAGGTCAGACAACAAAAGAAGATGATACAGACAGACCTTAACAAAAGTCTGGGCTATCATTTAATAGGCAGAGAAAAACAAGCAAGATAAAAAGAAAAACTAATGGATCAAAAAAGGAATAATAATGGTGTATTTAATTATGTACAATTATCCCTAACAATCTACCTAAAAGGTGAGGATTTTCCATTTCATTTCACTGACTGAGTTTTCAACCCCACACTTACCATATATGGAAATGTGACAGAAAGGGGCAACGAGAAGATTAGACCAACATATGAATTGTGATCATTAAGAAAAAATTAAAAAGTGATCCTTTCCATGTTTGGCAGGAAATGTGTCATATGGATCTCAGCATTGTTCTTGTGTGGTATTCATAAAGCAAGGATGCCTGCAGGCAAATTTAAATGATTTACCTGCACTAATGGGTTTTATAATAATCTTTTTACAACAGGCATTTGTGCTCAATAAATTCAGGTTATTTAGATGTCAGCTACATTTCTGACTTAGGTTTGCCACTTTCTGCTGCTCTCACCAGTGTTTTAAAGAAGCCTTTCTTGCTAGAATTGATGTAAATATGCCTTTAAAGAATTAATGAAAGCAAAAAATACAATTTCAGTTCAGTGTTGGAAAATAATTATGTTATTTTTTTTCATTACTTGGGGTCTGTTTTATAAAATGTGTAGAATCCTTATTAAAACAATACTTAAAGCAATAGTGTGTATGTTTACACTTACTCTCTGGAAATATCCATCAAAATATTGTTCAATATTAATAAAATGATGCCCAACCATTGAACATCTTAAAGAGAATCAGGTAATGCCATCCCTGAATGTAGTTTAATTAGTAGTAGTTTGCCAGTATTTCTGAAAAATTCCTTACCACAAAGTTAAGGAACTCATCGTCTGCTCTAATATGTAACATAAAATGAGTATGTAATAAAAGCTGTGAAATTATAAGTCAATCAATGAGTAAGCCATTGACATGTAAACAAAAAACAAAAAAAAATAACAGTTTTGGTGACATGTGTTGACAGGGGCGTACACAGGGGCCATCACGATCATGCGGCCTCAGACAGTAGGTCGTTTTGCCCCTGACTACAGCTATAGGTTAAAGCAGACTAACTGAAGACCTAGCTATGAAGTTATGCAGTTATGTTTTCCTCCTAAAAAAACCTGATAACTAGTTACATAAATAAAAATAACAAATAAAAATAAGAATGCAAGTTCAGTTTGTGTTCCTTACCAGTAAAGATTTCCCTCTTCAGAGCATATTGTACATCATTGTATACTGTCTACCTGTGGTGTTGACATAAATAAAATTGTATTAAAAAAATGACAGTGGCTTATAATGACAGCATGAGACTCATTATGGGCTGCACGGTGGCGCAGTGGTTAGCGCTGTTGCCTTGCAGCAAGAAGGTCGTGGGTTCGTATCCCAGCCCAGGGTCTTTCTGCATGGAGTTTGCATGTTCTCCCCGTGTATGCGTGGGTTCTCTCCGGGTACTCCGGCTTCCTCCCACAGTCCAAAAACATGCATGATAGGTGAATTGATCACTCTAAATTGTCCCTAGGAATGAATGTGAGTGTGAATGGTTGTCTGTCTCTCTGTGTTGGCCCTGCAACAGACTGGCGTCCTGTTCAGAGTGTACCCTGCCTAACGCCTGATAATTGCTGGGATAGGCTCCAGCTGCCCCGTGACCCTGAATTGGATAAGCGGTTAAGAAGATGGATGGATGGATGGATGGAGACTCATTATGAGAGCGTCAAAGAGTTCTAGTGCTAGCCACATATTTGTCACCATTGGAGTGACTACCTGCTCTGCTGTCTTCCGTAATATGATGTGCAAATTTACTGTATGTGTAGGGTTACTTGGTCAGAAAATGGATTAATTGATGGCGTATCTAATCCTGTGCGCAGTTCTGTCAGATTTGCATCAACTCTATGGAATTGCTGGCGTAATTGCCTGTATGTTAGACATTGAATGTGTAGTGGGTGATATTTGCATGTATGTATTAGTGTGGGTATGTACATGTTGTATTGTAGATTTTTAAAATTATTTTATTGTTTGTACTGTGTTTTTAGTTTGATATGGATCCCCCTGGGGTCTGAAATAAATAAATAAATAAATGATTACCATGTCATTATAACTATACATAAACTGGCACATAGAAATAAGGGCCAGAGCTTATGTCTGTATCTTCCAGCAACCAGGATCCATTCAGAGATATGTTGTTTTCACTACAGCATTTAAGGGGGTGATATTACATTGGTTTATCGACTGTCAGGGGAGGAAAAGACAGTACCACAGGAGGAGGATAGGGAGAGAAAACAAATCAAAAATGTAATCTTTATGAAGATATTTCTCACCAAATGATCAATGCAGTTTTTGTTTCTCTGTTATCCTTGAGAGACAAATTGTCCACATTGCAAGTTGATCTTTACTCAATCTACTTTAGAAGTAAGCTTTGGAATTATTGTTCAACTACTTCATGTTTGATGCCAGCCTATACCTGAGAGAATCATTTTCTTGTTGATGCAAGCATCCAAATTGAACACAGTCTGGCTGTCTACAAAGACACCCATTGGACACTGGTCGGTGGTTACAGATGATTAGAACTGCATTGCACAGTCTTTGCAGTTCAGAAGACTGAACGTCAGGCCAGGAGGCTTTAATTGGGCCTAATTAACTCTGACCTCTAGGATCTACCTATAACTCTTTGGCAGACAGGTGGGTTATGGTGTTTGAAAAAAAAAAAAAATAGCTAAGCACTTATCGCCCCCAAAGAAATTGCCCATAATTCTTCTTATTGATCATCATATTTAAAAATATCATCATTCATAATCATGATTCTCTTTACTATATATATGCTTCCAATTGGTAAAATAATTAGACATCATGGTATGAATTTCCACAGTTATGCTGATGATACACAATTATATTTATCCATAAAACCTGATGAAACTAATCAGTTAGGTAGATTACAAGCTTGTCTGGAAGACAAAAAAACTTGGATGACTCTGAATTTTCTGCTCCTAAATTCAGACAAGACAGAGGTTGTTGTCTTTGGATCAGAACCTTTAAAAAGGAAACTGCTCGGTCAATCACTTCATCTGGATTGTATTAATTTGGCCTCTGGTAATAATGTAAAGAACCTTAGTGTATTTTTTGACCAATACATGACATTTAAATCTCATATTAAACAGGTTTCTATGATTTCTTTCTTTCACCTCCGGAATATTACCAAAATTAGAAACATCTTGTCCAGGAGTGATGCAGAGAAACTAGTCCATGCATTTGTTACTTTGAGGCTGGACTACTGTAATTCCTTATTATCAGGAAAATGCAATGCAAAAATGCAATCAAAAGCCTTCAGTTGATCCAAAATGCTGCAGCAAGAGTTCTGATGAATATTAAAAAGAGAGATCACATTTCTCCTGTTTTGGCTTCTCTCCATTGGCTCCCTATTAAATCCAGAATAGAGTTTAAGATCCTCCTCCTTACGTATAAAGCCCTTAATAATCAAGCTCCATCGTACATCGGAAATCTGATTGTTCCATATGTTCCTAACAGAGCACTTCGTTCTCAGAATGCAGTTCTACTGGTAGTTCCTAGGATTTCAAAAAGTAGAATAGGAGGTAGATCTTTTAGTTATCAGGCTCCTCTCCTGTGGATCCAGCTCCCAGTTTTAGTTTTGTGAGGCAGATACTCTGTCTGTTTTTAAGACTAGGCTTAAAACCTTCCTTTTTGATAAAGCTTATAGTTACTTATATTGACACTAGACCTTATAATCCCTCTCCGATTTCTAACAGTAATGTATCAATTTACCAGAATAAAATGATTAGAGAATTGAACAAAAGTTGAATCATGAATCAGGACAGAAAGATTTACACCAGGTTTTAAGGCTAGAAAGTGATGGACAAAGATAATGCCAGAGTCTTCGGAAGAGCGGGCCTTTATCTACTCCAATTATATCACTTACCAATAATAATATCTCTCTAATACATAGATTCTGGAGACGGCTCAGTCTGCTGGGGAAAGTACCACAGCTATGGAAGACCTCCTGTGTGGTACCAGTACCAAAGACCTCCCACCCCAAGGACCTTAGCAGCTACAGGCCAGTAGCCTTGACATCGCATCTGATGAAGACCCTGGAGAGGTTGGTCCTTAACCATCTGCGCCCCCTGGTGAGGTCTTCATTGGATCCACTGCAGTTTGCTTACCAACCCGGCATCGGGGTGGAGGACGCCATCATCTACCTGCTGCGCCAAGCTCTGACTCACCTGGAGAAACCTGGAAGCTCTGTGAGGATCATGTTCTTTGATTTCTCCAGTGCTTTCAACACCATCCAGCCACAACTCCTGAGGGACAAGCTGGAGCTGTCAGGAGTGAACCACCACATGTCCCAGTGGATACTGGACTACCTCACAGGACGCCCACAGTATGTGAGGACACAGGGCCTAGTCTCTGACACGCTGGTCTGCAGTACGGGGGCCCCACAGGGAACCGTGTTGGCACCGTCCCTCTTCACCCTCTACACTACTGACTTCTACATCAACTCCCCACGCTGCCACCTACAGAAGTTCTCTGATGAATCTGCCATAGTTGGACTCATTACAGGTGATGACGACTCAGAGTACAGACAGAGGACTCTGGACTTTGTGGACTTGTGCCAGCAGAACCACCTGCTGATCAACGCTGGAAAAACCAAGGAGTTGGTGGTGGGCTTCCGGAGACACAGACCCACCACACTGACACCGGTGAACATCCAGGGAGTGGACATTGAGATAGTAGACTCTTATAGGTACCTGGGTGTTCACCTAAACAATAAACTGGACTGGAGCCACAACACTGACACTCTTTACAGGAAGGGTCAGAGCAGACTCTACCTGCTGAGGAGGCTGAGGTCATTTGGAGTCCAGGGGGCGCTGTTAAGGACCTTCTATGACTCTGTGGTGGCATCCGTCATTTTTTACAGTACTGTATGTTGGAGCAGCAGTTTATCGACAGCTGAGAGGAAGAGGTTGGACAAACTCATCAGGAAGGCCAGCTCTGTTCTAGGATGCAGCCTAGATCCAGTGCAGGTGGTGGGAGACAGAAGGACTCTGGCTAAAATAACATCTCTGATGGACAGAGTCTCCCACCTCATGCATGGAAATGTTGTTGAACTGCAGAGCTCCTTCAGTGACAGACTGCTGCATCCTAGATGCACAAAGGAGCGTTTCCGGAGGTCCTTCCTCCCTGCAGCTGTCAGACTGTACAACCAAAACTGCTCCCAACAAATATAAATATTTAACACCTGCACTGTATCTAACATTTGCACTAAATAACCACACCGATATAATTTGCACATTATTTTCACCTGACGTACATATTCTTATTCTGTGTTGATGTGTATTATTTTATTTTTTTTGCATATATTTTTTCTCCTCTGTTACATATGTTCTATATTTGTTGTTTCTTTGGCTACTGTTTACGACCGAATTTCCCCTGGTGGGACTATTAAAGGATTATTCTATTCTATTCTATTCTATTCTATTCTATGAGCAAGGAGATATGCATAAGCACTACAATACTTACCCATTTACCTCCTTCTTTCCTCTTGGATTTCCAGGCAGGGAGTAGAGGGAGATGGAGTGTTCAGCCCGGTTTGGCGAGGGGAGGATGCATCCCGGTCCGGCAGCCCTCCTCAACTCCATCTCCCTCACACCGTACATTGCTAATAGACTTAAGAATTAGGAAAAAATATTATCCTTTTTCAGACTCAACTGACCCTAACACACCTTCTACTTTTCTTTTCTACTACTCTCCAGATATATTTTTCCTAATGGTAATGCAATTGTTAACCCAGTTTTCTCTCAGTGTTTTTCTCCCCATAGAGGCTCTACATGGTCTGGTACCCTGCTCAGCTGTAATGCCCCATGCTGGATGGGGAGCGTTGGTCCAGATGATGCTCAAAGTCACCGAGCATCCTCCATGCTGTCTCTTTTCTGTCTTCTCAGACCCCCAGACGGTCGTGTCAGATGACCGCTTGTACTGAGCCAGGGTTCTGCCTGAGGTTTCTTCCTGTTAAAGGGGAGTTTTTTCTCTCCACTGTCTCTACATGCTTGCTCAGTATGAGGGTTTGCTGAGGAATTGCTGTGGTTGGAGTCTGCATGATCCGGGCACAACCTCACGCCGATGACTCAACGCAACGTGCTGGGATTCCTTACATAGAAAACTTAACTGATAGGAATATTTGTATAATTGTATTGAGATGACTTTTGTTGTAAAGTGCCTTGAGATGACATTTGTTGTGAATTGGCGCTATATAAATAAAAGTGAATTGAATTGAATAACATATTCATATTGTTCATCATACTCTGTCATAATTCCATATTGCCCATAAATATCAATCAGTTTAGTGGAGAGAACTAATTGTTCATAATACCAGGTCCAGTGACACCTATTAATAACAGCATTAGAATCATATAAAACTCACCTACTTGTCAGTATTGTTAAATTAATCGTTTTTTCCTATGCTGAGAAATTTGGTTGAATTTGTTTTTACTTCATCAAAGTTTAGAATTATACGTTGTGCAGAATAAATATGAAAAAGCCTTTATAATCCCTGTATTAGTAACCTTTACAATCATGATTTTTTTTTATTTTGCTGGGACTCCTTTTTTTCTTATCTATACCTCAGAGCATAGTTACTACTGATGGTTTTCTGTTTCTTCCCACAGTTTGCTGTCTCATCCTTTCATCTCTGTTGTTCTTCCTGCCTCCTCCTCCTCCTCCTCCTCTTTTCTTATGGTCAGCCAGCCAAGTTTAAGAAAGTTTTCTTGAAACTTGAGAAGTTTAGCCGATTAGTCAGACCATTTCAGCACTGGATGTGCACACATAGAGCTCTGCTGTGTTATGCTTCAGTTCCTCCAAAACTAAAATTACAGCTGGGGGCAAGAAGCCGGGCCTTACTGTGTTATTATAAAGATCAAATAAAACATATAAAAAAAGCCATATCAGCTTTAAATTTTCTCAAAAATGTCTTCCTCTGATTAGATGTGCAGCATGTGCTTACCTTTATTGCATTAATTTAATTCTCATTGTCCCATTTGTACCTACCTTGCCTGACGTACATACACAACAAAGGTGTGTGCAATATCAGGTTAGAATGTAAGCTGAAAGCTACATAAAGAGAGGCATAAAAAGATCATGAAAAGGACATTCCATGTTTCACCCCACAACAACCTATCATCTCCATTTTTGGTTCTTTGTTTTATTTTTTCCTACTGCTTCCGTAAAGCAAACCTGATGAAATGCTTTCTGACACTGCCACTGGCTTTCAGTTCTTCAAGCCATCTGCAACACATACAAACAAGCATTAAGGCACCTAACAACAAAAGAAACACACATTCTTAAAACACTCATCACAGTTAAAGATATCCAAACACTGCAACTCTGGAGCAGAGCATTCTCACTGAATCTGTATCTTATTCACAGATCTTGATTAGTTTTGTTTAGCCATCACAATGTTTTTGACACATAAAGTGAAACGGTACCATGTGAACAAAACTTCATAGGTTTTAACTTGGATTTGGACCTTGTGGATTTCCATTGCATTACAGAGTAGGTTCGTAAGCTGTTGTAACAAATAATGTATTTGCTCGAAGTGAAGCAACCATTAGATCCTTTCTATGTGATGTTTTACATAGAATTACTCAGAGATGCCATACCAAAATTATTCATCATAACCCCCATGGTATATCAATTTTCGACTTTCATGTTTTTTGTGTGTTTTTTGCCAGGCTTTTGAGGGTTTTCTGGCTTAATATAACGATTGGAATATGTGTGTCATGCTCTGCACTGTCATGTTTTCTCCTGCTCACCAGCCTGCTAATTGGCTGATTGGTCCCACCTGGGCAGCTCCCTATTTAAGCTCCTGCCCTGCAGCCACTCAGTGCGAGATTGTCTGTTGCCACTACCTGTCACAGCTATTAAGCGTTCACGTCTGACTGCCTCATTGTGTACCTGACTCCCTGTTATCTGACCTCTGCCTCTGCCCAATCCATGGTAAAACGGACATACTATTGTGCATCGAGCCCTGCCTGTTTCTTGACTCTGATTTCAGCCTTCTGGACCTTGGATTTTCACTGCCTCTCTGGAGAATTGACCTGGACTGAATTGGACTACTGAATTTTGGATCATGGACCTTTTGAACTCCTGCCCTGTTAAGTGATTTTTTTTCAACTCTGCTTTTGATCTTTCCTGGACATCTTGAACACCCCTGCTCCCAATACTTTACCCAGCTGAAGACTCCTGAGCAGCTGCCTTTTGGGGTACGGCTTAGTTTCTATTGGTTAATTCCTGCCTGGTTCTACTTGCTTTTATTCACCAGTCTGCCTCCCTTGCAGTATATGACCTGGCCGTGCCCATCCTGAAGCTACCCGCCTCCAGAGTGCACATTCTTTAAACTTTGTAAATAAAACCCCTTATCTTTCTGAATTGTGGTCTTGTTTTGGGTCCAAACTCTGTCAAGCTCTTTTCAGTGTGAGTGTGCATGTGCAATGTTTGGCCATGTGACTCAACTTTCTTGTGTGTCCAAGAAGTGATACTGCTGACTTCAGAGTTATGACTTTAATCACAATGTGTGAATATTTCTACAGTAGAAATTGTGCTGCTTCTTGCAAGATATCCTTGTCTGTGTCTCTCTTGGATTGTATATTAGTTTTTGCCAGATCCAGAATGAAAGTATGTTGGTGAGGCTTTGTTCATGTGTTGGCTAATGGTTTTTGTCAGTGTGACTGCACAAGTGAATGCAACTTAACAGAATTGATTAGAGAAGCAAGCTCTGTCTCCCCTTCACTCTTGCTTAGATTAAAAAACATGCTCCCTGAAATGGATATGGTGAGTTTTAATCCACCGCTTCAAATTATCGAAACTCAGAATGTCTGCAGGCAAAATATTAATATGAACTGGTATTAATGGATGATAGATGGAAAAAGGGCATATTTTCAGGATTAGGGTGATATTAGCCAATTCATGCTCAGATTTTGTGTCATGTTCAATAGAAGATAGAAAGAGGAAAATAAAGCAGGGAAAGTAGAGAGAAAATAATACAGAAACTCACCAAATAAGGCAGAATAAACTTTACAATTTGATTTGAAACCAAATCTATTTTGGTTTCAATTTGCAATTTTGCGTTTCTTTTAAGAGTCTGTGGTGTTTGTCTGTGTTTTTGTGTCTTCCTGTTATCTCCACCCTCCGGGAATCTTAACTAGGGTTCCTAATCAAGTGGAGGACCCGTCCATCAAGCCAGTGTTGGAGCCATGTGCTGCAGCTCTCCACAGCTGCAGCTTGTCGGAGCTCATCAATTTGCTGGATAAAAAGAGCAGTCTGTCAGTTTTTTGCCACCTGAGTGTTGTGTTCTACTTGTAACCTCCAGCCCTCCTTGTTCCTAGGAATTCTTGCATGGTTAAGTGTTTGCCTTTGTACTTAATAGATCTAAACTTGCCTGTGGTCCTCCCAAAGTTTCCTTGTCATTTCCTCCACTTCATTCGCTGCTTCATTACCAATCTCCAGATCTAAGCTTTAGCTCTTTGCTCCTTCATGATTAAGCTCCAAGCTGTGCTCAGTCCTGCTCATGGGATCCGTCTTCTCCGTACATCCACGATAATCACAGAAAAGCTCCCCCGTCCAAAAGCTTAAATTATGTTATAAATCTTTCAGTGTGCACCAGGGCAGCTGTGAATACACGATAGTAGCTTGCCACTATCAGGATGTGAATCTGTGCATGAATGGGTGAATCACTGAAAAAGCACTATACAAATGCAACCCATTTACCATTTACAATTGATGCACAACCAGGGTTTGACTGGCCGTCGGGTGTATCAACTATTGCTCATTGGGCTGATGCACATTTTGGGTTTAGTCTGGGGCTGTAATAATTTAACCTGAAAAAAATATTTTACATTCTTATGTCAACCGTGGTGGTTCTTTAACTGTTTTCTAGAGGGACATTGGATTAATCCAATGAAATCTTTCAGCCCTCCTCAGCCCCATCCCTTCTGGATTGCAACGTCTTCTGCTTTCTGCACACAGAAGCTTACACCTTCTGTTATCTCATATTCATTTTGGGTTTCTATATGGTTATCACACATATGAAAAACATTGAGTCCGGTCAGAAGATTCAAACCGGCTGCGGTGCATGCGTGGTGGGTATACAGAGCTCTTTTACCTTTCTGTAACATATTTGACTTTATTAATCATAACTTGAAACTACATAAAAACAGAATCTAGCCTACTTACCCATTGTAGAACAATGTATCGCAATAAATACTCTTCAAAAAAGCAGAAGGCGAGTGTGTCTTTTAGTCATCATATGAGCCCCTGTAATTTAGTGCCCTGGCTGGAGCAAATTTCTGCACACAGAACCGCTGTTGAGTTGAATGGTAATATGTCCGACAACCGTACAGAAACCCAACTGCACATATACAACACCAGGTGTGAATGAAGCGTCATAGTCACTGAGAGCGGTCAGATAAAGAACAAAACCAATAGTTGGTTGGATTAAGATTCAAAGTTTCAAATGAGCATCAGACTACAGATAACCAATCTAATAGTTTAGAATTTAATAATTAAAAAATACACTTACTTACACATAGTTACAGTAATATGATTATTTTAATGGAAACTAGGGACTTTTAAAAATGGTTTTACGTCATGTGACTTAGTCACAATTAATTTTTTTACATTTTATTTTGAGATGGTTGTCTCACTTGTGTTGTCTCTGTTGCTTAAAGTTATTGAATATGTTGCACTTCATCTTTATTTATTTCATATAATTAATGGACAATTTTACTTTAAATAATTAGGCATATGATAAATATTTTAATTGTTAAGTGAGATTTTAGTCAGGATGTATACTTATGACCCCACACAGAAGGTCAAAGGCAGCTAAAGGAGCTTTGAGGGTCCTTATTAGAAGCCAGGCCAGGACATGAATGGTGCACTCACAGCACTGTCTGTTTTTCAGGTGATCAACAATTAACCATAAATTCTCTTCTTTTGTGGATTACTTTATTAGATGTTTGCCTAGACATGAATAGGAGGATCTTTTGTGACATCAGTGTTTGTGTTTCTCGGATTGCATCATGTGTATGTGCAAGAAACAGTGCATTTTACCTATAATTCTATTTTTTTGTGTGTTTGGAGGAAGATTTGAGGTGGATCAGTCCGGCTGTGTGGTTGGGGTCGTGATGAAAACGTAAATCAGGATATTAAACTCGAATGCCCTGTTGAAAGCCTGCAATTCCTGCTTATTTTTGTAAAATATTGCTTACCATATTTTAAAATCATCAGCGTTATATTGTTTCCACGTAATTATTCAGGTGTCCGAAACAAAGATCATCCTATACTGCAGTCACAGCAGTGTCTTTTGTATTTCAGAGTATACGGAAATTAAAGGAAGAAAAAGTTTTTTCTCCAATCTCTTTTGTCCAAACCCAAGTATTACAAAATATACAATGACAATACTCTGGGGTAATAAATTAATATGTTTTATCTAGCGTAGCTGACTGTAGCTAACTCTACCTGAGTGCCACTTTTAGATCTCAAAATTCTACAGTACATGGATATATACTCTTACCAAATGCATAATTGTGTATTTCTATTGTGGTATTATTCTACATATGTTTTAAACTTCTATTATTCAGAAGGTAAAAGTCTGTTTGATATAGTTTGCATGGTTGTAAAAAATATATGGTCTGTCAGTATTTGTTATTGGGATAAGCTTTTAAGTCATAAAACTCTTGGGTAAGTTTTATTGCAGGCTGTAAAAAACAGGATGTCTGTATAGATAAGGATGGAGGCCATGAAGCTGGGAGTGTTGCCATAAAACCATAATTCTCAGAATGAACTTTTGACCAAGAACTCAGAATGCTCATCTTATGACTGTATAATTCTCTGACAGCCAATAATGGTTAAGACACTGTATGGAAATGTTCTGATTGGAGGGAGAAGAAACGCCTAGAGTCCTGGCGAGGCCCGGTGTCTATAAAGTTGTGAAATGAAGATCATTCAATTGTCAGAAATATTGACTGGCCCAGAGAAACTAGGGCAACTTTCTCTGTAAACTGCAATTTGTTAATCTGTTCAAAATAAATGTTAAGAACTGGAAATTGGCTCCATTTTGTCTCTGCTTGAACATGCATTGAATTAATTATGATAATTATTTAATTCAACACTATGAACAGCATATTTTAGCAAAGTGGATGGGTCAGTCCGGCTGCATTGTTGGGGTCCTGATGAAAACATTTGGTTTTTTTTTTGTGAATTTCCTGCAAAAAGAATGTGGAAAACGTGTGAGATTGATGGAAATCAGGAGATTAAACCCGAATGCTCTGTTGAAAGCCTACAATTCCTGCTGCAACCGACAGTCTGTTAAGCTCATTTTGTTCATGTGATTTCTTCTGACTATGTATTTAGAGAATGTATTTTTGTAAAAATAATCACGTTTGCATATTTTAAAATCATCAGCATTATATTATTTCCACATACTTATTCAGGTGTCCCAAACACCAAGCTACTGTACATGCAGCAGCTGTAAGTCCTATCTTGACAGCTGCTTGTACTTTAAATATTAAAGCTGCTAAATGAATGCATGTTTCTCCAAAACTAGATTTAAAAAAGTAGAATAGTGTAAGCGGTGATATTCAGTTTTTCACCAGAGGGCAGACCACACTGAATTTCTCATGTCACAGATCAAACCAAAATATTACAACGGTGACTACATTTCCATGAATAAATAAAAAGATGAAAGATGAATGAGGACTTACCAAGCTTTGCAGTCGGAGTGAAGATTTCACCATTCTCCTTCACAATTGCCCATTTTATGATATGAATCACACTCTGACTCGGCCAGGTCTGACCTCTGCTTTAGCACATCCAAAGCTTTCTGTTGCACAGAGATCGGTTCAACTGTCCTTGAAACAAAATAATCACAGAACTCCAGACTTCTGAAACCTAAACTTTTTTTTTTTTATGAGTGAAGGTTTCCAAGGCTTTCTATTAAATAGGAGTAAATGTCTCCTTAGTGGATTTTTGGCCAATACACCGGCGAATCAACATGTTTTCGAGATATCATAAGAACTTTGAATACCTTTGATTTTGCTGTCAATACAGATTTTAAGTTTTTCCTCAAACCGCTTCTAGAATTCTGATGTTAAAGAATTCATATATCAGGGATTTTACCCGCTAAAACTTTGAAAACAAGTTTTTAGCAGTGTTTCTTTGACATCCAGTCTCACTTCAAGTTGGGGATTGTGGAACTGTGGCCTTTCTCCCATGATGAACAACTATGTGAGTAGTGTAGGCTGCTGCGCTTTTTAAAAATTAGACATATACACTTGTGATTTTTTTTTAATATAATTTTTAAATTGTTACAAAACCTAAAAGTATAATATGTGAAAGTATCAGTCTCTAAGAGCAGTGTATCCCATGCTATTGTCTGATCTTCTTATTTTCATCAGGATAAACAGAGTTGGCACCTGACTAGTCGCACAATCCAACAAACATTAGTCACTGAGCCTCTGTGTGTTTTGCTTACACATGTACACCCCCCCCACACACACAAATCTGTATCTCCAATATTATGCCTCAGAGCACTTCCTGACATCTTACTCATGCATCTTCTTCCTTTTTTCATATTAGTACAGTATGTATGTGTTTTGTATGCATTTCCAATGTCACTTAATAAGATGATATGAAACCAATTGTAATTGGTTTCATATCATCTTATAGTGAGCAAGATTTTGAAGAATTTTTCTATGAATTTGTTTCACACATAATTGGTATTTTATTTTTGGAAATATGACTCAGATGTGAGTTTTCCTTGAAAGCTCTGTGTGTGCTGCATAGTCAGGTATAGCTAAGGCCAAAATTATCGATATCCCTGTCAGATTTAGCAATAAAGTAATCTTAGCATTATGTTTCTTCAGACTAGGGGCCTGATTTATCACTGTTCCTGATAATGACCGAAAAATTGCAAGTGGCGCTAAAAAACTGTGCAAGATTGCATGAGCAATTCATAACATAAGCAAGGAGTGATATTAAAAATGAGTTTGCAGCCTCTAATGTGACCTGTGCCATGGCTAGTTAGGGAAAGGCGCTAAATGGATTGTGTGGGCGCCTTGCTCCCAGTTTAACAGGCACAATGCTCTCTGCGTCATGTAAGTAAATTAGGTGTAGCGTGATTTTGCAATGCTGTGCAGTTTGCACTGGTTTTACTTTGCAGATATTTGCCCTCTGTTGCCCTCTCACGGCTTGTAGCATAACATCACTGTCAAAAAAAAAAATCTCTATGGAGTGCATCTAAAGAAGTGTATTGATGGTTTTACAAGCTCACAAGCCAAAACAACAAAAACATCAAACAAATGGCATGTCAGTTGGTAAAACATCAGTTTCCCTACTACTGTATCACATCATCATGCCCAAATAACCATGGACCAAGAATTTATTACATACCAATCCAGTAGCAACACAGCTAGTTCAGCTTCCATAGTACATCCTGTTGTATCTCTAACGTCTCATTCACTGCAGCTGTTGACACAAAAATGAAAAATTGTAAGCTAAAAAAGCTAATCCTCTGACAAACAGTTTGACAAAAAAAGAATTCACAGCACTAAGAAAAAGAAATGGTGTCTGACCTGTGTTGTCTCCTTTCTTGCTGCTATGAGGCAGTTGCGGGAGGTATGCAATTGACTAGGGGAACAGTCCAGTCATCAGTTGAGAAGCTGGGACATGTATATTTATGGTGTTTAAGATATGAAATGTGTCTTTAATATGATAGATGACTTGTGGAGTGAGCTGTCAATTAGGGTGATGATAATAAATAGATAATATAGCATCAACATACCAGTGGAAGCAAGCAAAATGCTGGTCAGCAATTATAACAACGTCTTACTTGGTATAATGCCAATGAAAAAAATCCTGTTACGAAGAGCAATATAATTCAAATTTGGACATTCCACATTTTAATACAACATAATACACCATTTTTTCAAAACAACTGCCCTAATACATTTTGTTATTCTCTTTTGAGGCATGCATATTTCTTCTTAAATGAAAAATAAACTCAGTTGTTGAAGGAAAATATTTGCAATTCAAATTTGCCTGGGTTAAAACAACCTGTAAGGTATAATGATCAAAAACACAGTTTATTCATCTTCTTTCATCATTGCTTGTATGCAATCAAAAGACAAACAAATTATAATGAAAAAAAAATCTTTGTTCAAAATACTTACAACTTTTTTTATTATTTAAGTTCATTCTGGCTGTACCTTTTCATCTCTCTTTTGTAGAAAGGTTGAAGTTTACTTTCACTGGAGTTTGGATGCTAGTTCGACATTAAATTACAACATTAAAACCAGTAATATGAGTAATATCAATTCAGCTGAATGAGGCTCAATGAGGCTTTCACACAACTTTGGTGATTCCTATTTACACGTGAGCAAAAATGCAGCAGATCCTGGTCAAACCAGAAGTACGCTGCCCAAAATCACTTCTGCATATGTGCCAGGATATTCAAGACCTTGTGAGTGGCCATCTCAGAGCTCAATACAGCTGTACAGTGAGAGGATGGCAGGGAGAGTTAATTATGTATAACATGCACAATTTCTTTGTGACATTTTATTTTTTAACGGATAAAAACAATGAGATCCACATAACATTATGGTTTGGACATTAAACCAGTTTATATATAATACTGACTTGTCGTATCTAGCTAAGTATTTCAAAGATCACTGTTGCTGAAGCATCTATCACTCTGTGATGTTCCCAGTAGCTATTGTGCATATTGCTTCATTCACTTCTACAAGTAGTTTTCAGAAGGTACTTTATTACTTAGCTCTGACATTGGGTGTATGTTTAGTGATGATCTATCTCTTAGATGATCTTCCTTTGTATTCAGCTATTTTGGGAAGCTCAGTGAAACTTTTTACTCATTATCAGATGGGAATGATGATATGGACCCACTGACATGACAGCCTGGCTCCTCCTTGCCATTGCATCTTATTATTTTTTTTCTTCATTTTTTTTCTTTCATTTTATTTCTTTTCATTTAACTTAGCTGACAGGCAAGTTGGGTTGCTAATGAACAGTCAGCACTCTAAATATATTTATACAGGCAGTGCAAAATAGTATTAAATTGTAACTAGAGGAACTCTCCATAATCCTCAATCACTTCCACAACACAGCATAAAAAATTGTTTAAAGAAAATTGTTTAAAGACTTTTAATGCTTTCTGTTGACACAAGTGCTCTCAGACAGGCACGCAAAGACAGACGTAATACAGCCCAATTTCTTAGCTATCCGTCAAATGCAATTGGGGGTACACGTCTTTGATTGCTCAGCCCAAGATAATTTCACCACAACGTTGCTCTATAGTCGAGGTAATTACTAGTCAATTCAGCCCCTGGACACTAGCTGCTTTATATTGCAAGCCCAGTTTATCCAGTTTGGTCTTTTGGTTATTTTGAACACAATGAGTTGACGAGAACAACAAACCAGACTGCTGTGTTTGTCTACATGCATTTTTTATAGTATTCTATGAGCTGTACTTCTAGTAAGAGAATGAAGTAAATAAACTGCTGCCGACCAGACATGTCGCTGCAATGGTAGGCAAACCCACCAGAAAAGGTCTGTACCCCTTGCTGTCCTGGTAGAGAATTGCTTTGCAACAATGGAAAAATCTAAAAGAAAAACATCTATCAATACAAGCGAGTGAGTGCTAACTTGCTGACGGAGAAGTATAAACAAGGATTAACTCAACACAACAAGGAACAGTTTGTCTATTTTGTTTTTAGTTTTCTAATGACAAGGGCTCCATATGCTAAAAAAAACAAAACCTGGACATTACTTCAGCCACACTGGGTTGATATAGTATAATAAGGAACACCTGATGCAAGGTAACATCAGATGCACCTTTATTTGTGTGGACATGCACCTCTGCACACATATATATGAACAGTTCACAAGCAGACGTGCATTTGCATAAGACATTGTGTTTTAGAGTTATAAGATGTGTCCTTGATGCAACAGTCCTGGAGCTATTTTGAGTGGCCCACTTATCCAGTGATGCAGATAAATCCCATACATCCTTCTTTGGCTATTATAGTAACCCTGTGACTTTACATTTTTATTAAACTTATAAAATATACATTTTTGCACTCCCAGAAGACTCAGGTGTCTATCTCTCTTTAGCACCAACTAATTTTGGTCCCTAAACCTGAGTAAGCGGTTATTTGGAGTCTAAACATGTCAGATTTCTACTGCCCACACAGAAAAGCTACTGCTGCTGAGGCTTTGGCTGCATAACTTGAAGAGACGTAATCTCTCCCATAAATGCCAGACTCTGCATGTGGCAACCTGTACTGATTATATATAAAACACAAATGCAGCAACTGTGACATCAGCGACGGGAATTCCCCATTGTTTTATAAACTACAACTTTAGTTTTTAAACAGAAACTACCTTTTGGGTGTAACTTACAGATGAAACCATATAATCATATAACCATATAATTTACATAAACTCTATAGAGAAATACATCTTAACATTTTTCTGATTTATTCATATAAACTCAAACTAAACTGTTGCTGTTTTAGAGCAGTTAAGCTTACCTTCAAATGTCAAAATCTAAATAAATAAACAAAATTTCTTTTATACTTCAAATTTGCAAAATTCAGGAAATTGGTTTCATAGGTTGGTAAGCATTTGATAGAATCATTCCTAACATTTAAGGTAAATGATGGGATATCAGCAGAGCTATTTTAACCCAATAGCTCAAACACACAATATATTTGAGGACCTCCATCAGCTTGTCTCATCCTTGCATACAATTTCCACATGCCTGAAGGTAACACATTAATTTGTTTTAAAATATATCAACTAGTATTGTTACAGCCTCTGCCCATCTGGTCAGCACTGTTGACAGCAACAAGCCTGCTAGGCTTTCTTACCCCTGCTTCTCTGACCGCCCTGGAGGTACTCGAACAATAACAACTGGTACCAGAACAATAACAACTGAAGGCTTACACAAATCATAGAGAAAAACAAACTTTAAATCGTAATCTTAAACTAAAATTGCCTCTGCCCAGACAGACCTTATTAAACAATAAAAGTTCTCCAGGGCTTCCATGGATGAATGGAGGGGGGGCATTTTAGTGGTTGGTAATGCAAGAAGCACATCAGCTGGGACGTCTGCTTGTCATTTCTGGCTAGGCTAAACAGCGGTTGGCTCCAACCTTCACTGAAACAGTATGTTTTTGCAGCTTTTCCAGCACAGCATTCAACACATATTGGCTCCATTGCAGTGATTGAATGCGGCTTCTGGCTGGTTCAGATCCTGCAGCATTGAAGTTGTAATTTGCAATTCTTCCTTGAGCTTCTGCACAGCTCAAGGCAGAACAGTGGGGTTTGTTTCATCAGTGGTTTGTGATTCACCTGATCGATCGGCAGTGTTTGTCTTGCTTGGAGATGGTTTCTCACAGAAACTCACGTCTTTTCCCCTCGCCAGTGAAGGAAGGATTCTGGATGCAGGAAGTTCTCCCCTTCACGAAGTCCTTGGCACGGGCTAAGCTGGAAGTGTGCCAGGGCTCCCCGATCGGACCCATGCTGTGGCCTGAATTTAAGAGAAAAATCAACATGTAGAGAAGAGACTTTTGTTGCAGCCAAAACTACAAACTCCATCCTTTCCTGTTGATACTAGGTTATCATCTTCTCCTGTGAGTGCTATTATCGTAGAAATCTGTGTGTCTGAGAGGCCTCGGATGAGAGAATAAAACGTGTTAGCCATATTCGTACATAGTTTATGTTACGTGCACGGAGGGCCTCCTGCTGAGAACCCTGAAGCTTCAGCACAGATGCATGGGTATACATAGTAGTCAGCCACACCCTATTGAATCAGCTTCTGTCCGATCATTACATCATACAGTTATGGTAGGATAACTAACACTCTGTTCTATGCATCAGATCAGAGGATAATCACAAGACCAATCACAGAACAACATGGAATAGGTAAACACAGGATCTGTCATGAGGCAATAATCGATGTTTCACTTCAGTAGTCAGCAGTAAATAAAAGATATAATTTGACAATCAAAAGGTACATTGGAACAAGGAAAATTTTGTATAATGTGTCAGAATCCCTGGATATAAGATGGTCACAAGGGAATATAAGATGTTTAAAGACAATAGGTCCCTGTTTGTACTTTATCATATCAGTATAACATTTTATCTAGACATGAGTAACACAGTCAGAATTAAAAAGGCATCAGCACTAACTCAAATTTAGAACATTCTATGTAATAAAATAAGGCTTACAATAAAGATTCCCACTACATCATTAACACTAATTCACATAAGAATTAACTTAATCTAAGACCTAAGACAAGGCAATAAATGTTACTATTACTACACTATAATGTTGATTATAACGTCAATGGCTGTGTGTGACCCAACAATTTTTACATATACACTGCCTCCTCCCCTGTACATACCTGCTTTGGCAAATAAAGCCATGGTTTTAATTATATTCCACGCACATCACCCTGATTTAACAGCCACCTTCACAATTTAACACTTTGGATCATAACAAGTACAAACAACAATGAAATATCATTTCATCTAACTCTCAAGGAGGTTGGTTCTGTGTCACAGAAGTGGAAAAATTATTTAATAGTTTAGTTAATCAAAGTATTTAGATTTTAAAGGCTTTTTGTTTTCAAAGCATTAAGTAAAATTAAACATCAAGCAAATGTTAATGAGGTTTAGAACTTCCAAGCAGCACTACTTACAGGCATTCCTACACTTTAAACTTCATCTGAACTCACAGTGACCTTTAAAATGACAGAAAAGGGCAACCGAGAGTCAGGCAGGGGGCGAGGAGACATTGAAGCAAACAGAGAACAAAAAGGGGCAAAAAGAAATGGGTAGAGATTTCATTCCTATTTTATTCAACAGAGTAAAAAAGAAATGCAGCAGACTTGGACAATCACCAAGACGCGAAAAAAAGATGAGGGAGCTGGTTGCAAGACAGAAAAAGGGGAAGATGAAGGAGGTCTAACTTGCTCCCAGAAGAACAAGTATATTCAAGGAGACAGCCCACGTAGGGAAATGACAAGAGGGGAAACAGAGCAGGTGAATGTGGGGGAAATCTATGAAGGATGGGAATGTTGACGATATAAAAAAGCAGCCAAACAAACAAGTATACATAAAGGTAGAGAAAGTAAAAGAATAAAGGATATTGAAAAACAGAGTAGCTAAAGGTAAATAACCAATGACTAAGTATAGATAAATAAACACAAAAAAACGAAAAATAAAGTTTGTCCCTTTTTGGTGGGATTTTTGAGTATGTGATTGACACAATACCTGCACAGACCTGTGTTGGAAATTATTGTTGCATCTCTCACTGTGTCTCCCTCTGTTCATGCATGCACCTTATTGTATGTGTGTGATGGCCTAGAACAGAACAGTAATATGCCTTACCTTCAGCTCGGTTGATCTCATTGTGTCAAACCCAGGCGTTTGACTAATCACTCTCCAATAGGACGACTCACTGAGCACACTTACTCAAACCCAGAAATGTATATCCACACAATAGCATCAAAAGTCCTGATTTTTTCTACTAAATTTATCATGTTGAACTCTTTAAATGTATAGACATGTACGTATTTAACAGCTTGTTTTTTTTGTCTTTTTTTGATAGGACCACTCAAACCTATGATGGAGCAGGTGCATGCATGCCTGTATGCTTATGTGAGCATGTGTCTGCTTTATGAATGATTCCAGTTTGACCTTTTCATCTGTCAACCTTGCTTTGTGATCAAGACGGCAAGGACTCAAAATTAGTGACTGTGTGTATGGATAGGCGCAGAAGTATAAATGTGTGTGTATGCAGGTTTGATTGATTTCACAGATCATGACTGTTAGATTGCAGTGTGGTTAGGAAGCTCAGCCAAGTTGTACTGCAATAAGGCACACACACACACACACACTTACAAACACTTTGATCTAAAAGTGAACAAAGATTGATATAAAATAGTAATTGTATAGCTCTGCCATTTTTGGTGTATCTTAGCATGCCTTATTAGGTTTCTTATATCTTTATGTAGACATTTAAATATTAATCTGTTATCCTGCTTTTGCTGCAGGAACTCTGATATCAATTAAATGATTTGGGATATTTAATAAAACTAAATTGTCTATAAAGGTGAATTAGCACATTTTACATGAGAATATTACCAAAACTCTAATCTCACTAAAAAAACGTGAGGTCTCTTATACTTGAGTTGTAAGGAGCTATTCAGTTTCACACTCAAATCTATTGTCTAGCCTTGCATTGCGTCATCTCTCAGCAGGGAAGTCACGAGTGCTGCTGCTGCTGTTGCTGCTGCAGCTGGCCTTGTTAAGTTGAGCTGCACTTCTTGCTGCAGTATACTGGGGGCAGTGTGAACTACACATTCTGTGCTGCTATGAAAGTAGAGCAGCAGAAACAGCAGCAGTGCCACAGCTGGAAAATTCTCAAGGTTTCCAGTGTTAAAGTATTTGCATCTGTGTTTTTCAGTGTAGGAGTGTTCAGCAGAGCTTACTGAACAAAAAAAGGAAGCGCTGAAAAAGGTTACAGGCTCTAACAACAAAACATGTTCAATATTGATTAGTTTTATACAGCCTTATGAACTCGCTGCAGCTTGATTTTTGTGCTGAATTGGTGACTTTACAAATCATAACTATGTAACAGTGTGACTCCCTCCAAGCAAAACGAACAGAAGTCTGTCAATCTTGTTTTCAGACCGTCCAAAGACCTCCTCCAAACTGTGAAGAAATAAATACTTTGTTGGCTGTATGCATAAAAAGGGAATCCGTTCCTCCTTCAATCACTTTTCCTTCAGTGTGCAAGGAAAAAAAAACATTGAGCACTTATTTATCATAAAAAAGCTAATCATTATTTAAACTGTTCAATCATATCACATAATGTTGTTGTCTAGATCTTTAATTAACCCATGAAATTTACTACGATAATGTATTTGGCCTACTTGTGCACTTTTGCCTCAGATAACCCTTACAGCTAACATTCATCAACTCTGCAAGTGGGGTAGTTTACACTTACTACGTTGTCAATCAGGACTCACCTCCCAGTGTCAACTCTCTGTGTCAACTCTCTCTGAGACTCATCAACTTCCATCTCTCCTCCTCTGCACTCTGCTGCACTTAAACTGAAGCAACATGAAAATATTGTTTATTGCTATACAAATATGTACATAGCTGAGAGTCTCCTATATGCATTTTTTATTGTCTTCGGTTTTTACATGTGATTGTAAGAATAGAGATTGCTGCTCCGTTTACAAACTTATCCTTCCCTTCCCTGTGACCGAAAGGTCACCTGACCAAAAAGCACTCTATAAGAAACTGACAGGTTTTTTGTTTTCCAAAAAAGTTTTTTTTCCTCAGTTGGGAGGTTTTGTATTTCTCCCATCGATATTCAAAATCAAATGACTCAGAGACAAAAAAAAAAATGATTGTGGCATCCTTGATTTATAGTCGACTCACCTCTGCTCTTGCTCATCAGCTTTCATCTCCCCCCTCACGTCTTCCACCACTCTGTTGTTCCACTTTGTCTAGACAGACTTGGATATACACACATACAGATGTGGACAAAATTGTTGGTACCCTTCATTAAATCAAAGAAAAACTCATAATGGTCACAGAAATAACTTTAATCTGACAAAAGTAATAATAAATAAAAATTATATAAATTTTGACCAATGAAAGTCAGACATTGCTTTTCATACATGCTTCAACGGAATTATTTAAAAAATAAATGCATGAAACTGGCCTGGACAAAAATGATGGTACCCAAAATTTAATATTTGGTTGCACAACCTTTTGAGGCAATCACTGCAATCAAATGATTCCTGTAACTGTCAATGAGACTTCTGCACCTCTCAGCAGGTATTTTGGCCCACTCCTCATGAGCAAACTGTTCTAGTTGTTTCCGGTTTGAAGGGCGCCTTTTCCAGACAGCACGTTTCAGCTCCTTCCAAAGATGCTCAATAGGATTGAGATCAGGGCTCATAGAAGGCCAGTGTTTTCCTCTTAGCCCTTCTTGGGTGTTTTTAGCTGTGTGTTTTGGGTCATTTTCCTGTTGTAAGACCCGTGACCTGCGACTGAGACCATGCTTTCTGACACTGGCCAGCACATTTCTCTCTAGAATCCCCTGATAGTCTTGAGATTTCATTGTACCCTGCACAGATTCAAGACACCCTGTGTCAGATGCAGCAAATCAGCCCCAGAACATAACCGAGCCTCCCCCATGTTTCACAGTAGGGACCGTGTTCTTTTCTAGATATGCTTCATTTTTCCGTCTGTGAACATAGAGCTGATGTGACTTGGCAAAAAGTTAAATTTTTGTCTCATCTGTCCACAGGACATTCTCCCAGAAGCTTTGTGGCTCGTCAGCATGTAGTTTGGCATACTCCAGTCTGTTTTTTTTAATAATTTGTCCTCTGGCTCAAACAGCAAAGGATGTTCCGATCTGACACTGATGTTCCTTGAGCATAAAGTTCAGCTTGGATCTATTTTGAAGTCTTTCTAGGCTCTTTTGTTACCATTTGGATTATCCGTCTCTTTGATCTGTCATCAATTTTCCTCCTGCAGCCACGTCCAGGGAGGTTGGCTACAGTCCCATGGATCGTACATTACTGAATGACATGTGCAGCTGTAGTCACAGAAACATCTAGCTGCTTGGAGATGGTCTTATAGCCTTTACAGTTAACATGCTTGTCTATGATTTTCTTTCTCATCTCCTGAGACAACTCTTTCCTTTGCTTCCTCTGGTTTATATTGAGTGTGGTACACACCACGTCACCAAACAACACAGTGACTACCTGGAGTCCTATATATAGGCCCACTGAGTGATTACAGGATTGTAGACACCTAGGATGCTGATTAGTGGACATACCTTGGATTAACATGTCCCTTTGGTCACATTATTTTCATTCTTTTCTAGGGGTACCATCATTTTTGTCCAGGCCTGTTTCATGCATTTATTTTTTAAATAATTCTGTTGAAGCATGGATAAAAAGCAATGTCTGACTTTCATTGGTCAACATTTATATAATTTTTATTTATTATTACTTTTGTCAGATTAAAGTTATTTCTGTGACCATTATGAGTTTTTCTTTTATTTAATGAAGGGTACCAACAATTTTGTCCACGTCTGTATATATAATATTTATATATATATATATTATATATATTATATATATATATATATATATATATATATATATATATATATATAATCTAATTGGGACAACAAACCCTGATATTTCTAGCTATGATTCTGGTGAAAAATACTGAAATTTAACTTTTTTAGGCAACAAAACCAGATGCTTTGGCTGTAGCCAATGAATGGTTTAAAAATTTGGGTCACAACGTGATGACAGGGAAAAAAAGTTGTTCCTCCTAAAGATAGACCATTCGAGAACCACTGTACCATCCAAGCTTACTCAAATTAATCATTGATGCAGAACCAGCAGACCACACCCAACATCACACTTTAAAAAAAAAAAAACTTGCTGGGTGTACATAATGAAATTATGTAAATCATTTCCACCAAACTGATTTGGGTCAAGGGCTGCACGGTGGTACAGTGGTTAGCACTGTTGCCTTGCAGCAAGAAGGTTGTGGGTTCATATCCCAGCCCAGGGTCTTTCTGCATGGAGTTTGCATGTTCTCCCTGTGCATGCGTGGGTACCCTCCAGGTACTCTGGCTTCCTCCCACATTCCAAAAAACATGACTGTCAGGTTAATTGATCACTGTAAATTGTCCTTAGGGGTGTGTGTGTGTGTGCGCATGGTTGTTTGTCCTGCCCTGTGATGGACTGGCGACCTGTCCAGGGTGTTGCCCGTTGACAGCTGGAGATAGGCACCAGCGACCCATAAAGGATTAAGTGGTTAAGAAAATGGATGGATGGATGGATGATTTGGGTCAATTCATCAATAAAGAATTTTGTTGAGAGAACTATATGTGGACATGTCAACTTAATACATTTTGGTTGCTGTAAGACTCAAAAATAAAAAAAGCAGGGGATGGGACTTAAACTCAGAAAAGGTCCTGTGTTTTCTGAGCACGTACATTAACCACTTTGCTACAAATACCCTATATAACTCAGAAAACTTGTATATAATAACACATTCGGCTTAATTTCCAGTGTTAAATAAACATGATTATAATGTTTCACTAATAAAATTCTGTCACTTTTTTCATGACAAAAAAGGGAATTGGCAGGCCTTTATAATATTGTGGAATTTTTTTAGCAAAACTATAGAAATCCCTTAGGTTAGGACAAAATCATCACACATAATTTCAGCTGATCTCCCTAAAATGTAGTATTGTGGCTCAGCTTTGCCTCACTTTGAGTTCCCTGACGTTTTGTTCCTCTTTAGTTCTTCTTCCAGTTTGACCCTGAGAGGTACTGAAAGAAAGCTTAAAGATAGACTGAGAAAAAACAAGGTTAACATCCAAAATAACAGCAAAAATACATCTCAAGAGTAGTAGAAGAGAAAAGTAGAAGAGTGAACAAAAGTCGTTTGACTATCCTTCAGCTGTCTGAGCCTATAGCAGCATAACTACAAAGATAGATAGCTCAGGACAACTAAAGCAGTTTTAACTTTAAGCTTTATCAAAACGGAAGGTTTTAAGCCTGGTCTTAAATACAGACAGAGTGTCTGCCTCATGAACTAAAATTAGGAGCCTGATAACTAAAAGATCTGCCAACCATTCTACTTTTATAAATCCTAGGAAATACCAGTAAACCTGCAGTCTGTGAGCGAAGTGCTCTGTTAGGAACATATGGGACAATTATGTTTGATATATGATGGATCTTGACTAGGGATGTCCCGATCTCACGATCGGATCGGGCCAATATTTTCATATTTTTGATTGATCAGAGAACGGCTAAAGTAGATGAGGAGTCGCGACGATTTTTACAAAAGTACCTCTTAGTGTTTGACGGGGATCGCACAATAATTCAAACATCTGTAGGGGTGCAAACAAGGACTCCTAATTACTGCAAATTAACATAGTAGATTAAACATGGTTTTAATTTGGGTAAACTTCAACAAATATGCTAAACTGTACTTTAAACTATAAAATAAAGGTGTACAAACTCACCTCCTGGCATTCACATGCAACAATAATCCAAACTGCACAGACAAAACTCCTCTTGCTCCCGCAGGAACGAGGAGGAAAGAACCCAGACACTGAACAGCACCCGTGTTGCTGTACCAAGTAAATGTTTTGTTTTTCTTACTTTTGTGTGCAATATTAAACAGAAATTGAGCTTCTTTGAGTTTTTAAAATTTCTTACATTTCAAAGAAAAACAATTGGTTCGGGACTCAAAATCGGATTGGATTTGAGGTTAAAAAATCGGATTGGGATTGGAGGCCCAAAATGCTGATTGGGACACCCCTAATCTTGGTTATTAAGGGCTTTATACATAAGGATGAGGTTCTTATACTGTATTCTGTATTTACCTAAGAGCCCTGGTAGAGAAGCTAAAAAAGACGCAATGTCATCTCTCTTGTTATATTCATCAGAACTCTTGCTGCAGCATTTTGGATAAACTGAAGGCTTTAAATGGCATTTGGGGGACTTCCTGATAATAAAGAATTACAGTTATCCAGTATTGATGTAACAAATGCATAGACTATTTTCTCAGAATCACTCCTGGACAGCATGTTTCTAATTTTAGCAATATTCTGGAGGTGAAAGAAAGTAATCTTGGAAACATGTTTACTATTGTTAATATTAAATATTAATATTTGTATATGTTTAATATTATTTAAACAATAAGACAATACTAAAAGAGTAATGAATCTGTCACAGCATCTGCAGATTCCTCACAGTTTCATTATTGTTTTATTGTTAAGGCCCCAAATTGGCCCCGAAGACAATCAAGAAGCATTTCTGAGGTGTTCGTAATTCCAAGAAGGATATAAACATGGTAAAATGAAGGTGTTTGGGGCGGATTAAACCTTATTACAAGCGGCATTTGGACTGCCCCGAGCACCCCTATTCTAGGGATACAGCGGATCAAGACTGGATGTACAAATACTACTGAACAGCTCAAACTGGCTCCAAACTTCTTAGACTGAGTGAAAAAAAACAACATAAAAATGGCTAATAATAAGGTCCAGGTTTAAAAAAAAAACAGGATTTCTCTTTAAGTTTCTGTGGTACTTATCCATTTATTAATGATAGATTCACTATATCTAAAATGAGGTCAGTAACTAAAGGGAACACTTTCTTAAATATTTTGGTTGGGATTGGGTCCAATATGCAAGTTGATGTTTTAGATTAGGGTCATATTTTTGATCATTCCAAAAGTGTGCTGAAATGAAAACAATCCAGACACAAACATGGTTCTATAGTTCTTTCCGATGCTGCCTTATTTACAGAAAGAGAAGTAATCATGTTTGGGAGAATGCCAACAAATTTATTTTCAATTTCATTTAATTTATTTAATGTTCTCCTACACGGAAAATCAGTTACTATGTGTTTGAAAAGCATGCTGCATATGAAAATTGTATATAAACTCCAATCCCTGAATCAGTTACATAAAGAACGACCAGAAAACGGCTGAGTTTGAAAAAGCCCAACAATCATATGACATAATGCTAACATAGAATTCATGGCCTTGCCTGCCTAGCTTTGGACCGCCCACGGGAATTTTGTTTTTGGTAAGGTGAAAACCGAGGGTCTCACAGCTGCTAGAGGCTATGGACCTTACAGTACAGGTTTTTGCTTTTAGGTTGAACGTAAAAGAAGGATCTGTACCGTCACTATGTTGGAATACCAGTTCTCCGGTTGTAAGTAGTGTTTTACTTTTAAACCCAGTGTTTTACTGTTGAAGTATTGTGTTAAAAAGCACCATGACATTGAAATGTACTACCTCAGCTAACAGCTAACATCTGTGACCACATCCACCCAGAGATTTTTTTTTTTTTTTAACTATCCTCAAATGTAACCAATGGTTCAAACCACAAATTATAATATCAGCAGCTGAATCCACCACTGGTTAAATCTCCTGGTCCTACAGAGCTACCGTGAGCTCTCCCCGATTGTCAGTGCGGTGTGTGTGTACGGTGGCATTAATTCTGAACAGACTATGAGCTCAAATCAGACAAGACAACTCGCTGGATTTAAGCATACCACTACGTGGAGGACAATAAATTATCAAGGAGGAACTTAAAGCAAAAAGGGAGATAGTGGCGCTGAATACCTGTCTCCATCCGACGTGTGGCATCCTGAATACTGGGAGTCCTGCTTTGACCAGTAGCATGTCGGAGTCTGGTCTTATTGGTAATACTGCCTTAACTGGGTGGTAAACTTCATCTAAGCATAAATACAAGCACCATTTGTGTCTCATGTTACTGATTTTAGAAAACAGAGACAGTGTAGGAGAGGTGTTGCAGTTAGCCAATCAGAGGAGAGAAACTTGCATGAGCAAGCCCCCCACATCTTGTTGAGTTTCCACGCCCACTTCCACACTGAAACCATGTAGGCATTCTTTCATACCAGAGAACACAGAAAAATGTATATAAAAAAACAGTGAAGGAGAACTTTAAGAAGAATCTTATAAAGTCATCACTACTGAGAGAGAGGGGAATAGTTGGCTCAACAGAACTATGACTCTGTTTAAGATTAGCAACTGCGCTAACAATAAAACTCAGATTGTTTTTATTTACCTTTACTCATGACTAAGGCCAATATGGATTTTTGGGGTCAAATGCAGATACCGATACTAACCAGTAGCAAAGGCCGATAGCCGATATTAAAAATATTTATATATTTTTTTTACTCAATTAGGATTGAAAAGTTGCACAGATTTACTACTACTACAGAAATCACATGTGGGGTCCCCCAGGGCTCCATCCTCGGACCCCTCCTGTTCAATATTTATATGCTCCCACTAACCAAGATTATAGCAGCCAAACAGATACAAAACTTACCATAACTATGCAGACGACACACAGCTAAACATTACATTGCCACCAGGTGACTTTGATTCTATCCAGACCTTAGGGTTTAAATGAATGCATTGAACAAATCAACAACTGGATGTCCCGTAACTTTCTCCAGCTAAACAGAAACAAAACAGAAGTAATTATTTTTGGACCTAAGGAGGAACGATCCAGAGTCAGCACACAGCTTCAGCTAATACAACTAAAAACGACTCATCAGGCCCGTAATCTAGGTGTAATAATGGACTCAGACCTGAACCTCCAGGGTCACATAAAGGCAATAACAAGGTCAGCTTTCTATCACATGAGGAACATTTCTAGGATTAAAGGACTGATGTCACAGAAGGACCGTGAAAAACTGATCCATGCGTTTATCTTTAGTCAGATCGATTACTGCAACAGGGTCCTCACAGGTCTACCTGAAAAAAAATCAGACAACTGCAGCTGATCCAGAAGGCTGCTGCCCATGTTCTCACTAGGAAAGTAAAACACATCACCCCAGTTCTTAAGTCCTTCCACTGGGTCCCTGTAGCTTAGAGAATAGACTTTAAAATACTCCTACTAGTTTATAAATCACTGAACGGTTTAGCACCAAAGTATGTTGGAGATCTGCTGTCACTATACCAACCCAGCAGACCACTCAGGTCCTCCAACTCGAGCTTACTTAACATTCCTAAAATTAGAACTAAACAGGGAGAGGCAGCTTCAGCTTCTTTGCTCCACAAATCTGGAACAAACTTCCAGAAGAATGCAAAAATGCTGAATCGTTAGGCTCTTTTAAATCAAAGATTTAAACTCTACTATTCAGAGCTGCCTTTGAGTCCTAAATTGCGCTTTCTGATCACTATTTGATTCTCGTTTTTATTCTGTATTGCATAAATTTGTGTTTTATCTGTTTTTCATCTATATTGCATAAACGTGTTCCTTACATCATCTTTTCTTATTTATTGATTGTGTCTAACTGTTAAACCTATATGTTTCTGTTTTTCTCTAATCATGCTTCTGTAACCATGCATTTGGTATCATTATCACTGAATCATGTAAAGCACCTTGAATTGCCTTGTGTTGAAAGTGTGCTATATAAAAAAAAATGCCTTGCCTACTACTTAATGTTTAAATATTACTTTACTTTCTTACTATTAAGTTGCAAAAGTTAATCAATAATTTTAATTACATTAATTAATTAATTAAATAAACAAATTAATCAATTAGGCTACCAAACTAAGACCACTGAATACACACAGCAACAATGCGATGTGGAAGAACCAATTTTGCTACTGAGGGCAATGTTCAATTATTAGCTGCAGACTTGTCAGAACAAAATGACTAGCTTTTAAAAAAAAAAAAGTTGAGATATCTCAATAAGACGAAAAAGAGAAAATGTAGCTTTTGCTTGGGGTTCTTTTAGTACTTTGTAAAATAAGTAGGGCATATATTCAGAGCATCGCTCCAAAAGCCCCATCAAACAAAAATGTATGCTTTATGGTATTATTTTTAGTTGTTTTGGTAGAAGTTGTACATTCTTGGAATCACCATAGATTTCAAACATTGCTGCACCAGGTGTGCATGCAGCTTAGTGCAGACATGCACCGCAACAACAACGAACAAGCCGAGTCTTAAATCTGCAGGGAATACCGGCGGCACATAAAGTAGCTACGAGTGGTCTGAAATGTTGCCGTATTTGTTGTGCTAGGGACTTTTTAGATAAAAAATTGTCATGGAGATCGCTAGAAACAGCGAAAAATTCGCCAATTTGACAAGACTGGTTGGGTGACAATGCAGGTTAATGCATAGTCCCTACAGACGGCCCCGAAAGTATTCATTTAAAACATCATTGTAGCACTCTCCCCAAGTTCTTTTCTTCTCAAGCTTTGCAAACTGTCAAGTTACGGTACTTATATGACACACAGTAGATTTAAAAATAGTGACAAACTCGCTATTGGTGATCATTTTTACTGCTGTCACACAGACTTCACAAAACCAACACGGATATTTGTTATATGATAGGCTGCTTCAGTCTCATTGTTACCTTGCTGCACTGTGTGACTAAAGGGAGTCATTAAAGCATGCACTCTGTAACTAATGGTATGCTGCCGGTAAGGCCTTTTTTAAATACTGTTAAGGAGTTGCGTGGCCACGAGGCACACTTAAAGCTTATGCAAGATGGAACAGGGGGAAAAACATTTGTGTCATTGCTTATTTCACAGTTAAGCTTAGTATTGACAACAAATAATTTGACTTCCTTTGACTCACCTCTGCTGCTCTCTCCACCATGGTCATACTCAGCTGGTCGCACCCAAGGACTGGACAAGCAAAAATTACCTGAGGAAATCTGGCACCATCTTCTGTATAAATTGCGCATAATTTTTATTTTATTTTTTTAATCTGCCATTTTTTTTACCAATAGCCAATAATGACACTGACCCCGATATAAGCCGATAATATCGGCCGGCCGATATAGTGGTCCTACTTATGATGAAAAATATGCTATTTTAGAGCCTGTTGAAGAAAACTATTTTTCATGGATGTTATCAGCCTATGGGACTGCAGGTCAGTTTGCTGGCCATTCAAGCACAGTAATCCCATGATCATTTAATCAGATTTTGATACTTTTGGCAATGTGTGCAGATACCAATGCCTGCTGGAAAATGAAGTCACCATCTACATACAATTAATCTACATAAGAAAGCTTGAAGTTATCCAAAATCTCTTGGTAGTTGGCTGCGTTAATTCTGGACTTAATAAAGCACTGTGGACCAACACTAGCTGATCACATCGTTCCCCAAATCAATGCAAACTATGGAAACTTCACTTTGGACTTCAATAATCTCGGATGATTCTGACTCTGAGACCTTGGTTTCCAAAGGAGATGAACAATTTTCTCTCATCAGAAAGGAGGACTTTGGACCACTGAGAAACAGTCCAGCAGCAGTTTGAAAAGTGGAAAACAACATGTGAAGCCCATGTCCAATATCCATCTGTGTGTGGTGGCTCTTGATGCACTCCAGCCTCAGTCCACCTCTTGCGAAGGTCCCCAACACTTTTGAATAGCCATTTACTGACAATCCTCTCCAGGATGCACTCATCACTGCTGCTTGTGCACCTTTTTCTTCCACGCTTTTTCCCTTTCACATAACTTCTTATAATTTGCTTTGATACAACACTTTGGGAACATCCAACTTCTTTTGAAATTATATTTTCCCTTCATATGGACAGAGTCAACATTGGTTTTCTGTATAGCTATCAGGCCAGCAGTCTTCCCCATGATTTTTGTTCCTACTCAACCAGATTGAGAGACCAATTAAAGGCCAATGAACCCGTTGCAGGTGTTTTGGATTTATTAGCTCATTAGTGTGTAACACTTTGAGCCTAAAATATATAACCTTTTCACAATATTCTAATTTTCCGAGGTTTTGAATTTGGGGTTTTCATAAGCTATAAGCCATATTCATCATAATTGAACAAATAACGGTGTGGAATATCTTGCATTGCATGTAATGTGTCTATATCATATATTAGCTTAATCTTTTACGTTGAATTACTAAAATAAATGAAATTTTGCACGTTATACTATTTTTTTGAGTTTTGCATAAATTTTTTTTTACTTAGTGAATTTACTTACTTTTTTCTATACACTGTGTCTATCACCACTGTGGGTGAAACTTCCTGATGTTTTCAATGGTGTCCCAGTTGATGAATACAAACTTTTCAGTTTGCATCAAATCTAACTAATGTTAAAAGGTGAAGTAGATTAACACAGAAAAAAACTAATTGATCTTGACAATATAATACATAGATGACACAGCAAAGGAGTCTTTTTATTCTGAAACAAACTGATTTTGCCATGGTAGCACTGATACTGTAGCTATGGTTAAAAAGTAAAACAATGTCCCTGTGCCTATCCTAAAGGAAACAAGGCAAGTATGGAAAACATGTGTTCACATGTTTCCATTTCAACAGAAAAAGCTAGGACAGTTTGATGTCCCAGAAATAAACTAAATGTGAAAAAAAAGCTAATTCTTGTACATATGTTTTTGGGACACAGAATGGGACATTATCTGTGGCAAAATGCACATCCTCATCGTCTTCAATTAGATGAATGTGTATACGTGTTTAAGTGTGTGGTGTGTTATCTGAACATGAGAGTTGGATGCCACATCAAAGGTCCATTCACAGTGAAGTGGCAGAGGCAGTCTCTCATCTGCCACCAGTTCTAATTAGTCATTCACACTGCATATCACCAATCAGCAACTTCTGTTTGCTTTTAAGAGCCAAGACCCGCACACACACACACACCCACGCACACACACTCATAAGAAGAGCCAAAAAGGTGTAAAGTAGTCAAAGCTTAATTGCCTCCTTTAAGAAGATATAAAAATGTAAACATGAATATGACAGATTACTCCAAATACATCCCCTTAAAAACATGAAGGCGTTTGATCATGGAAAACCTATACAGTAATTTCTTTTGTTATACTGTGCAATCAATTTTAATTGTAGAAAAGACTCGCCCAATCCAACTGCGTGCTTACATTTCCATAATCCACATGGAAACATTCTTGACAACTCATACATCAGCTAACCTTTTTCTAAACTTGATCCAAGGCAAAGAGAATAAAAAAAAAATCAAGGTTTCGCAAAATAGTATATGTGTATCTGAGGTTTTTATATGGAGCTTTGCACTTGTTCTGCTGATTTTGTTGCTTGATAGTTTAAAAACAAATATATTTGGTATGAATCAAAAATAGCTTTTGGACAAACTTTGTCTCATGTGACATCTGTCCTTGTTTTTGTCCTTAATTGTCCTCTGGTATTCCCTGTCTTCCTAATTATATCCCAGTGTTTATATTCCCTCTGTGTCCTGATGTCTTTGTCGGATCGTTGTTGTTTCCCCGGTTGTGGCCCCAGTTGTGTCCCCTGTTCTGTCTACGTCCTGTCCTGTCCTCTCTGAGCTTGACAATCATCAGGCAAGGCAAGGCAATTTTTATTTGTATAGCACACTTTCAATTACAAGGTAATTCAAGGTGCTTTACATGATTTGGTGGTAGAGAAACAAAAGAGGCTTGATAAAAACAGCAATTTAGGAAAAGCATAAAGAGAAAATAAAAGTACATAAGAGCATAAAAACATGAAAAGCATAATAGGGTAAAAACAACAATTAGGAATCAAGCGTAACCCCCCAAAAAAATATATATTTGAACATTACTCAAAGGCAGCTCTAAACAGATGGATTTTATTCTTTGATTTAAAATAGCTTAATCATTCAAAAGGTTTGCAGTCATCTGGAAGTTTTTCCAGATGTGTGGAGCAGAGAAACTGAAAGGCTCTAACTCTAGGGATGTTTAGTAATTTTTTAGTTGGAGGACCTGAATGGTCTGCTGTAGAGCTTAAGATCTTTGCCCGAACCCGACCCGATGGGTCGGGCCAGGTCCAGGCTTAATTTCTATCATTGCCCAGGGTCTCGGGTCAGACTTGGGATTTATCGGTCAGATCTCATTAGCGCAATAATTTATAATAAAGCGCTGCAGTGGGCCACTAACATTATTCCCAATCTACCTGTCAAGATTTTGCCGGCACACCGCATACATCATGATGTGAAAGACCCACTCCTCTCTGATTAAAACAGAAAACATGTTCCGACATTTTTTCATCCCTATCTTTCCAACTTTCTATGTACCCTGGCTACCAACCGAGTTGATTAAATTTCTAATTTTCAATGTTTAAATCTTTAGGGTTCAGATGGAGTATTGGATTCAGTTATCAGGTAAATCCAACACTTAGCATCCAGAACTCAGTTAAATTGAATGTGCATTTGGTATTGATGAGGTCACTCTAACGTATGTTTTGGACATGCCTTGCTTTGGCAAAATCATGAAAAAAGATTTTGTACAACATGTATCAGCCCACAAAACAGATACTGACCTGTAATCCTTGAACAATTGGTGATTTGTTATAGTTTCTTCCTCAATTTTGACATGGTATGTTGTTGCCCTCCCATTCTTTTCAGAATTAGTGACACATTTTATAAGTTATTTTCCTTTCCTGCCACACCACTGAAAACGTTGACTAATCTATGTGTTTAGTGCAGGATTGAGGTGACATATATTAACCATTTTAGAAGTTATAGAACTTTAATATTTTTACTTCTCCTCTGGGTGGGAGGGATAAGTTTCGGCGTATTTTTCTTATAACAAATGACATTTAGTCAAATTATTTGAAAAAACAAAGAAAAAATTAGAAGTTCAAGAGATGCTGCATACTGGGGACGGTTTTAGAATAAAATAGAATAGAACAGAAAGGGGAAATTTAACTGTAACAACAGCAAGTGACTGGTAATAGAAGCATTTAGATTGAAAAGTATATAAAAAAAAGAAATAAGAATAGTATTTGTACAAGTATATGTAAAACTATTTTTTAAATCAGTCTATTTGAGCATCCTGGGTTAAGGTAAGGAGTAATTAACCTTTTAGGACCTGAAACTGCATGTCTTGAGTTTGCCGCAGGCTTCAGAGGTTAACCCTTTACTCCACAGCAGATCTTTCTGGAGTAGAGTTCCAAATAGGCAGAGTTTTCTACATAGTGAGCATATAACAGGTTATGATGTATTTTACAAATAACCTTCAATTATACATATGTCTGGTGCTATGACAAACATTAAAACGAAGCCTGCTTGTAAGAAGCAGATATAAGAATATCAATACAAATAACTTTCTCATAAGATGCCTTTAAACAGGAAGTATATTGTTTCAATGAGCTCTCTTCTCATTTTGACTGGCTACTTGAAACTCAGAGCAGTTTCACATACTTCTTTTGTCTATGGGCTTTGTGATTGTATGTCATAGCCCATTGTTGATAAAGTTCAGCCAAATTTCACTTTGACAGAAGGCTTTGATGCTTGGCTTGCAAGATGCCAAATCAATGGTGAAGGGCTTATTTGATACTGATGAATGGATTTCAAAGCACAGTGTTGCTGTGACTGCGTTTGCTCTGAAAGTCCCTAAAAATGCTAGCAGTTACAAAATAAAATTCTCCACTTTCTTCCCCAGATTGTTCTACTCTAGATACCAGGGAGCTTAAATGTTCTATATGTGTAAGCTGTTTCTAGTTCTGCACCCTAGTTAACCCTGATATTGTATAAATCAGTGCATTTTACCTAGTTGGTTCAAGGTAAGTAATGCTCCAGTGGCCCCTGGGAAAGTTCTGGGCTGACCTAAATTTTTTCCTCTAACTTCAGCCATCTTCTGTAATTTGTTGCCAACTATAACTATTCGGGTGGTAGTTGGCTGTTTTTTGACTCTGGGTCCAGACCTGAGATTACCCATCTTCATCCTCCCAAGGTATTGCCTTCTAGTTTGACTGTCTGACATACATCCCTTGCTCATTTAATCTGGAGACATCTTAAAAAAATAAAAATAAATATATATATATATATATATATATATATATATATATGTAATAAATCAAAAATATTTTATACAAGGTTTGTGAATCCTATGAAAAGCCTCCCCACTTACATAAGAGCAGTTTATTTTAGTTCAGTACAACATTTGGATAATGTCACAACTGGTACTGTACGAGTAAAATGTATTACTTGATAAAAAAACTACTTAATTTGAGTTTTCTCTATCTTCTTTTCACTAACTCAGCCCCCCTTTTTTAATTCTACTATCACCACATTTTAATGAACCTATTCCTTCTGCTTTTATGCCTGAATGTAAGTGTGGTTGGTAAAATTTGCTTTTAACATCATGAAATGTTGAATGAATGTCTGCTGATTTATGTTAATGTTACTACTTGTCCTTTATTATTAGTTTTATATGCATCTCTTCTCTTTTCTGGTAAAAGTGAAAAGTGAATACAAAATAGATAAAGTCATGTTAGGCTAAATAAGTTTTTTTATTATCTTAAAAAGTCAATATATTTATGACATGTTAAATTCACTTTTTGTCTATTTTTGATGTTGCTTGTTAAATGCTCTGTATAATGTTTTTTTTTCTTAATGCACAACGTTATTTTCAAATAGGAGAACTGTAAAATATTACTGCTAGATCGCCCACCTATATACTCTTCAGATAAGACCACCCAAAAAAGTACTATCTTGCTTGTATGCTTTTCATGTTATTTTTGTAACATTTTGTTTAAAGTTAGTTTATTTCTCCTGTTTCCTGTGTAATTGTAGCCTAATTTCCAAGTTGTCCTTGGCACTTTGTGTTATGCTTTCCTCTGGCAACACTGACATGTACCTTTAATGTTGGATGCAACCAGTTTTTAATTCTCATGATTTACAGAAGGTATTTTCAGGTTTTTGCTGTGTGACCTTGAATCATTAAAGTTAAATTTTGAAACATAGGTGTATACTGCTCAGGTTTAACAAATCATCTCAATTTTTTAACTACTCCATGAAGCAAAGCAAAGAAACTCGCTGAGCACCTATCTGGTTGTATTTTGACTACAACATTTCAAACAACAATCTTCTGTCAATTTGTATAAAAAGTTGACAACAGGTATGTGAATGTCTAATCACAAGAGTAGGCAATTATTAGGGATTTTACAAGTTGCATGGATATACTCTATGTTGGGAGACATGGTTGGGTTTGCTTGACTCTGTGTCTGAGCTTGGGTTAGCATGCTGTGACACAGCAGGCACTGACTGATGCCTCTTTAACCTGACTTCACATCAAAAATACTTGTACTGTAAACCCATAGGAACTTGGAGAGATAGCAGCAGTCTGACAGTATAAAAGACACAAAGAAAAATGTATGAAGATAAAACTCTTAAAATAAAAAAGTAATTTATCGATAAAAAATGTTATCAGGATGAATTAGAATCAGTAAGAAAAGAGGAAGACTTGGATTATCTTTTTTTGTTGGAATAAATCAGGTAAGATAAAAACTAGGCCTGATAGTAAAGTAAAGAAATTGAATTGTAAAAATCAAGTTATAAAATTGCAAAATGCATAAAATCACAATTGTATGTAAACATGCACATTTTTACATGTATGCATGGACTCCATTGGAGATTGGAGAGACTTTCCCCCAAAATCTGATTTTATTTCTTTTTTCTAAGAATTCCATGTTACACAGAGTAAATACATTCTTCACCCTTCTTCACCCAAAGTTTGTCTTGCTGTAGTAGCACACTATTTTATAAGCCTACAAAATGGCCAATAAAAAAAAGAAAAATAAATAAATAAATAAGCTTAACAATTGAAAATAAAAACAAAACACTTTTCCTCTAGACTGCTTTTGTCTTGTGTATAAATCTCTTATTACATTAACTTGCATACTGAATTACCTAAATTAATATCTATTGTTTGTTGTATTCAAATTTATAACCAGGGACCATGCATTTATGGATATTTAGAAAAAAAATGGATCAGTTTGCTAATTAGAGGTAGGAGTAGGCTCAACGTTTCAGAGTAGAACCAATGTAGCTTGAGTGCCTACCTTAAAGTTCCTATATCATGAAAAATCTACTTTTTGGAGCTACAACTATGTTGTAACATATATATGTCAGTCTGCCCCAGGGCTAATCTGGTGTTGTGTCACACACAGCCATCCGGTGGTGCTACTCTGCTCTAGCCCCACAGGAAGTGGGGGACAGAAGGCTAAAATGCTGCATCCCATTTGTCTCGGAAACTCGGGCGTCAGAGTTGCTGTACACGAGAACGTGACTTCATTCCCGACTTAAAGCATTCCAGTTTGTCTCACTACACTCCGAGTCGGAAAGAACATGGACGCTTTGAGGGTAGCAGCTGTCGAGGGACAGGCTAGTTATTGCTATTGTTGTTAGCGGCATAGCATCTTCAGCAGACCAGCATGAAAAAAAACAAGCTGTACATTGTATTGCACACACAGCAAGGCTGTGCAATGTATAAATTGATGATCGGATTAAAGCAGAAATGTAGTCAAGTGTGTAAGAGCATTTAAAAACGACATTAAAATGACCAACAGTGCAATTACAAAGAAAATATATCTCAACTACGGGCGCAGCCATCTTTGTTTCCGACTTGCCCCCCCTCTACTGGGTCTACTCTCAGAGCTCAGAGTTGTAGCTATTATATTCCGACCTAAGGGGGGTGTGTCACTGTGAAATGACGCGGACAACTGCAAGATTTCTGACTTGCCGACTCGGCAAGGTTAACTGGAATGCAGCATGAATACAGCCCGCTTCCACCCAGAAGCAACGGAAGATCATCTCCAACCATCTTCCTTCGCTGGCAGAGGGAAGCCCGAGTTTCTGGAAGAAACTTGCTCGGACTGGAGAGCTCCAAAAAGGTACTGTTAAAAGGTGGATGTCGATCGCCACGTAGCCAGCCAGGAGAAGCCTGAGCCAGGTGCTCCCCACCGCTGCTAGCCAGATTAGCAATCCTTTGTTCTATTAAATAATCACAATTCTGCCATTTTATTAATCTTTCTGCTGTAAAAATACTTAATACAATCAAGCTTAAATATATGTTTTGGCAAATTTATTGTCAGAGACTCATCAGTCAAACCTTTTGCCACCCGTGTGCAATCATGATCCTCTCCCTCATTGGTCCACACATCATATTTAAGCAGTCTGCACTCACCTACTCTCCGTTCTGACATCTGGTTCTCCAGCTCGGAACTCGATTCTCATGCTAAGTTCGTCATCGGTTCCATCAGCCAGTCCAGTCTGCCTGCTTCGCTGAATCCTCTCTTCCTGTAATCATCCGAGTCCAGTTTCTGCATCTGGGTGCATTGATTTGATAAAATACAGAAACTGCTATTGTCAACTGTGTGGTTTCTGACATCTATATGGCTTAGATGAATAATATAGCTTTTTCTCCAATATCGATTTGATTCACACCTCATATTTTCCCTTTTTTATGAGGTAACGTCCATCAGATATTTCTATTTTTAGCTTTCAGATAAGTCACAGCCAAAATTCTACCTAATTTATTTTTCACAATGTATTTCTCTTTCCCATTTCTTTATTTTTCCAGATATTATTTCTTCTGTTAATTGTCTGTATTCATTATATGCAGAAAAAGTAAAAGATGGAGGTAGAAATGGGTGGGGGTGGGGTGGGTGTTAGCGATGAAAGATTGGAGCATCTTGCCATCTGCATTTTTTGCTGCAGGGCATGTCTCTCTTTCTCTCTCTCCAAACGGCAGTGAAATTACTTGCTCCACTAAAATAATATGGGGGGTAGGGGGGCAATAACAAAGAAATCAAAAGGGGAAATAACTAGAGTGAACTCAGCTCAAGGCAGCATGACCCTCCTATGCTTCTCTTCTAATCCTGCTTTTTTTCCTCATACCTTCTTGTGTTTTATCGCCCCCACCACCACCACCACCACCACTTCTGCAACATTTATTTTGCATTTTTGTCATGTTTCATTTTGCGATGGCATCTGACTGCAATGGAAATAAAAATGTTCACACAAAGGCTACAATTGTAAGGGAGAAAAAAGGGAGGCATGGTGTGATGATAGAGAAACAGAGCAGGCAAAAGGATACAGTATATAAATAAAAGAATGACAATCAATATTATGAGCGAAAAGGATGGATAAAAACTACATTCAGAGAGCAGGGTGAAGAATAAATCTCCATTTAGTTGTTTGCTGTTATAATATGCAAAATATTTTAAATGAAAATTTTACGTGTAATGTGCAAAGTAATTGCTGTGCTGGAAACTTTGGCATGACATCCCTAGTTCTTTGGACTAGATACTATTATTTCAGCCAAATGTGAATGCTGTTTTCTTTCCCAAGTATGTAATTTACAGACGTGGACAAAATTGTTGGTACCGTTCATTAAATCAAAGAAAAACTCATAATGGTCACAGAAATAACTTTAATCTGACAAAAGTAATAATAAATAAAAATTATATAAATGTTGACCAATGAAAGTCAGACATTGCTTTTCATCCATGCTTCAACGGAATTATTTAAAAAATAAATGCATGAAACAGGCCTGGACAAAAATGATGGTACACCACAACTTAATATTTGGTTGCACAACCTTTTGAGGCAATCACTGCAATCAAATGATTCCTGTAACTGTCAATGAGACTTCTGCACCTCTCAGCAGGTATTTTGGCCCACTCCTCATGAGCAAACTGTTCTAGTTGTTTCCGGTTTGAAGGGCGCCTTTTCCAGACAGCACGTTTCAGCTCCTTCCAAAGATGCTCAATAGGATTGAGATCAGGGCTCATAGAAGGCCAGTGTTTTCCTCTTAGCCCTTCTTGGGTGTTTTTAGCTGTGTGTTTTGGGTCATTTTCCTGTTGTAAGACCCGTGACCTGCGACTGAGACCATGCTTTCTGACACTGGCCAGCACATTTCTCTCTAGAATCCCCTGATAGTCTTGAGATTTCATTGTACCCTGCACAGATTCAAGACACCCTGTGTCAGATGCAGCAAATCAGCCCCAGAACATAACCGAGCCTCCCCCATGTTTCACAGTAGGGACCGTGTTCTTTTCTAGATATGCTTCATTTTTCCGTCTGTGAACATAGAGCTGATGTGCCTTGGCAAAAAGTTAAATTTTTGTCTCATCTGTCCACAGGACATTCTCCCAGAAGCTTTGTGGCTCGTCAGCATGTAGTTTGGCATACTCCAGTCTGTTTTTTTTAATGATTTGTCCTCTGGCTCAAACAGCGAAGGATGTTCCGATCTGACACTGATGTTCCTTGAGCATAAAGTTCAGCTTGGATCTATTTTGAAGTCTTTCTAGGCTCTTTTGTTACCATTTGGATTATCCGTCTTTTTGATCTGTCATCAATTTTCCTCCTGCAGCCACGTCCAGGGAGGTTGGCTACAGTCCCATGGATCGTACATTACTGAATGACATGTGCAGCTGTAGTCACAGAAACATCTAGCTGCTTGGAGATGGTCTTATAGACTTTACAGTTAACATGCTTGTCTATGATTTTCTTTCTCATCTCCTGATGCTCAGCTCTCAGCGAGGACGGTCGCTTTTTTCCCTCCCTCCTCCTCCTGTGTCTTATCCCACAGCTCTCTGTCTCCTGTGGCTCTATCTGGAGTATCTTTTGGCAATTTTCTCCGAAACCAAACTGAATAAGCGAAGATGGAAATAGTCAGCTTGTCTCTGAATGCTATTGATAAAATCTACTCAACTCTACGAAGCACCGGCAAGGGTCAACCGGGGTGTCCTGCGGAGAGGTATCCGGCGGGCTGGTGATCGGGTTTCTGCTGATTAGAATGGGCAGTTACTGGAACTACCGAAAAATGGAGCAACAAAGATCTGAAACACGGTCGAGATTGGTCACTGTTCTGGAAGCGATTGGACGGCTGAAGGAACAGCTGGATGCGTTGATTCGTACTGATGGGACTCAGAACCAAATGCTGGGGGAGCTGGGACGCAGAACAGACGCTGTAAGAGTCTGACCACTACTGTGTGTTTTTTAATATCACCAGTTTTATCCAATCAGGGACCTCTCTGAGAACTGTCAGGAAGCGTCATCTAACCCCTGAAGTGGCTGCAAGTTTTCTTGAAGTTTTTAAAAAATTTCCTCCTGTACCTTTACCTGCCCCCTGTGATTTTATTGTTAATGATTTTAACAGTAGGATTAAATCTGCTCTCGACCTGCTGGCTCCAATTAAAGTTGTAAACCCTCATTCAAAATGTACAGTACCGTGGAGAAATGCAGCTATTAGAAAATTAAAGAGGAGCTGCAGGGTGGCAGAAAGGAAATGGAGGAAAAATAAAATCACAATAAATCATCAGATATACATAAAATATCTCAGATTATATAATAACGCTTTAAGAAATTCCAGAAATACATACTTTTCCAGAATAATCTCAGAACATAAAAATAACCCCAAAATTCTGTTTTCCACCATTGACAACATTCTTAATCATTCCTCTAATACTTTTCAGAAAACCCCCTCAAACACTCTGTGAGGAGTTGTAGACCACTTCAGAGGGAAGGTAGACACCATCAGATGTAATATTTTATCCTCTCTAACTAACAAGGTTTTAGACAAATCTGAGTGTCTGCCTTTACCAGAGGAAACATTGGACAGTTTTGTCCTGGTAGAAGCTGGGACCCTTGATAAAGTTTTCTCCTCAGTGAGGCCCACCACAAGCACTTTGGACCCACCAGGTTTTTTAAGCAATTTTATGGTTCTTTTAAAGATGAGATTTTAAACTTTATGAATTTCTCCCTTCAGACGGGTTTTTCCTGCCGCCTTTAAAGTGGTGGTAGTGAGGCCCCTGCTGAAGAAGAGCAATTTAGATTTTAATGATTTAAACAACTACCAACCGGTATCTAACTTACCATTTTTAAGAAAAGTCTTAGAAAAACTTGTTTTTATTCAACTTAATGATTTTATTAACGCTCATAATGTCCTAGAGAAATTTCAGTCTGGTTTTAGGATGAACTACAGCACAGAGACGGCGCTTTTAAAGATTTTAAATTATTTTAGACTAAACTATGATGCTAAGAAGGTGACAGTGTTGGTTTTCCTGGATCTAAGCGCTGCCTTTGATACAGTAGACCACGCTATTCTTTTAACTCGTTTAAAACAGATTGGCCTCTCTGGTGCTGTTCATAAATGGTTCACATCTTACCTCACAGACAGGACTTTTATGGTAAGTTTAGATACCTGTTCCTCTAAGGTCCATAAGATCACTTGTGGTGTTCCCCAGGGTTCAGTTTTAGGCCCAGTACTTTTTAACCTGTATATGCTCCCTCTTGCCAGTGTTATCAGAAGACATGGAGTTAGCTTTCACAGTTATGCTGATGATACACAGTTGTACATCTCCATGTCTCCTGATGAGACACGGCCAATGGATGCACTTTTTAACTGCATTTTAGACATTAAATCCTGGATGGTAGAAAACTTTCTCCAGCTCAACCAGGACAAAACTGAGGTTTTAGTTATCGGTCCTGAGGCTCAGAGAGAGAAACTTTTACTAAAACTACAATTACTGTCTTTTAATCCTTCTTTACAAGTGAAGAATCTGTGTAGGATTTTTGACTCTGAGCTGACTTTTATTCCACACATTAAAAATATTACTAAAATAGGTTTTTATCATCTTAAAAACATCGCCAGAGTCCACCCCATTCTCTCTCGGGCCAATACGGAGACACTAATGCAGCTTTTATCACCAGTAGAATTGATTATTGTGATGCCCTGCTTTCTGGTCTTCCCAAACAGACTACCTCTGGTTTACAGCTTTTACAGAATTCAGCAGCTCGTGTCCTGATGAAGACTAGGAGGAAGGAGCCCATTACACCGGTCTTAGAATCACTGCATTGGCTCCCCGTATGTTTTAGGATCCATTTTCAGGCTCTATTAATAGTTTTTAAGTGTCTTAATGGTCTTGGGCCTTCTTATCTCTCAGAAATGCTTTTACCGTATGAACCCTCATGGTCTCTGCGCTCCTCTGGCAGCCGTCTCTTTATCATCCCCAAAGTCAGGACACAAACTCATGGTGACGCGTCTTTCCATTATTATGGCCCTCACCTCTGGAACAGGCTGATAGAAGACCTCAGAGAACGTTCATGTTTTTAAGAGCAGGCTCAACACTCACCTTTTTAGCTTAGCCTTTAAATTATTATTTATTAATATATTTTTAACCGCTCAGCATGTTTTACCTGATTTAATTTTTTGTTTAGCTTTTAACTGTTTATTTATTAATCTGCTTTGCATTTTTATTATTTGTTTTACAGTTATTGTTTTATACTTTATATACTTTATATTTTAACGTATTTTAATCTTTATTGCCAGTGTTTCCTCTCTGGGGGGCCTCCTGCATCGGGGGCGGTGGTCGGCTGTGGCTGCCTGGGTGCCCCCCAGGTAGCGCTGGGGTGGAGGTGGGGGTACCAGCCCTCCCTCCTCTGGGCGCCCTGGGTCAGAGCCTTGGCTGCTGCTGTTGATCTGCTGCTGTCGATGCAGATGGCTCCCATGATGGCATTTCCTGGCTCATCTGTACTCAGCCCGCTTTTTGTAGCTTCTAAGTGTGTGTGTGAGTGAGTATGGCTGATGGGTTGGGTTGGGAGGGGGTTGTATTTGCACTGATGATTTTATTTTTTGAAGGGGGGGGGTTGTGGGGTTATTTTAAATCTGTAAAGCACTTTGAGTAACTTTCTTTGTTTGAAAAGCGCTTTATAAATAAAGTTTGATTTGATTTGATTTGATAAGAGGCGATCTGGCCGGCGCTCTGGGACTCATCCGCAATTTGTCATCGGACTTGGAGAAACTGTCGGTGCGGATTGGGGCAACTGGAAATTAATTGGATTTGGAACTATTAATCTGGGAATTAATTTGGATTTGGAACTTTAATTTGAACTACAATTTGGCTGAATTAGACTAAAAAAGAAACCACTGACAGACTGAAGGGACAGAGAGGAATATTTGATCTCTCCCTGAAATCCAAACAATTTATATTTTGGCTCCCATGAAGACCTTCAACCTGGTTCTTATCAAATGTCCCTGAGAAGAATATCAACAGAGTCTCCTCTCCCCCGTACACCTGCATCTACTGACGCACACACTGACATGGTTACACACACTCACATTCACACACACCGTCTCGCTGTCTCCTCATTTTCTCTCCTGCAACATGAAGCTGGATAACAGCGCGCCTCGATGGCAGCGCGTTAACCTGTGGACTGGAGCTCATACCTGCCCATCCTTCCTGATGTGTCATTGTTAATGTCTGAATATGTGCTTAAATGTTTGTTGGTGTGGTTTTTTCTATTACCTGCGTTGTGAGTGCTGTACGGACCCACAACACAGTTGAGCGTTTTTTCCCCCTCACCGTGGAACCCTCCCCTACCAGATGTTTACTTCTCTATGTTTCATAAACGGGAGCGCCGCTCGGTGGCTGCATGCCCAACAGTGACCTGGATCTGTTTGTTGTTGTTGTTGTTGTTTGTAATGATCTTGGACAGGTTGTACTGTATCTGTAAATTCCTTGTATGCATCATACTTGTATGTGTCATACTTGGCCATTAACACTACAAGACCCAGGATTTTTTGCTCTACCTATAAAACCCAGAGGGCAGCCGATCGGCTGGAAGGCCACCTGTGAACCCTCCTTTTGTTATGTGAACGAGGCAATCACTGGGGCACAACAGGCCGTGACATGAGCCACTTCACTCAAAACACCTTAACATAGAATGGGGGAGGGGGAGAATCAGATAGCAGCAGGATTGCTCTGTTAGAGCTGCTAACTGACTGGGCAGAACATATGAACTGAATCAAAATGTAATATATGTAGAAGGATGTAGAAGTTATCAGGACCCTACAACACTGGGCTTCCAACATCCCCACCAGACACATAGGAAAAGTAAAAGAACAGAACCACCTAAAAAAGCACTCAAAGTCTGTGGTAGCCCCACCAGTCATTTACAGAATTGCTCATCAAGTTGATATCTGTACAAGATAATGATTTATTTTATGTAACATTTTTTTCTAACTGAGATACACCAGAAATGTATTTATATGTTTTATTTTAGAATTTGTATATTGTTTTTGTCTGTTTTGCTCTGTCCCTCTATTTTCTCTTTTCCAGTCTCTCCCTGTCTCAACTTATAGAAAACCACACTGACTGTTTCTGTTTGCCCACACTGTAATGTGATGTTATGTCAAAGATATGACATATGTCTGATTTCAAAATACTAGTTAAGGATTTGAGCTGTGCCAGGTTCTGCTCAACTCCTCAGGTCGCCTTTATGCTGCAATTTCTGGTGTATGGGGATCGTTTCTCACCAACTGCATCACATCCTACAACCCTGGTCGACCCATCACCATTGATGAACAGCTTTTCCCGTCAAAGAATTACTGCTTTTCACTGCAATACATTGCAACGAAACCTGACAAGTTTGGGATCGAGTTTTGGGTGGCTTGCGACTTGAAATCCAAATACATCTGCAATGTCCTCCCATATCTTGGCAAGGACCCCAGTCGTCCCAGTGGGGAGAGGCTATCCGAGAATGTAGTTATGAGGCTGATGGAACCATTCCTGGACAATGGCATAAATGTTACCATGGACAATCTCTTTACATCGCTGTCACTTGCACAACGACTGCTTAGCCGGAAAACAACCATCCTTAGCACAGTCAACAGGATTCAGCGAGAAATTCCACAATCAACAAGACAGAGGGACCACGATGAATTCACCACTCATGGTATTTTCAACCACTGGTGCCATCTGACGGTGTATGCGCCCAAACGGAAGAAGAACCAGTCTACATTCTCAGCAGCATGCACAGTGTGTTTTAGACTGAAAATACCACCAAAAGGAAGCCAAACACTGTCAACTTTTACAACACCACAAAGTGTGGCTTTGATGTGATGGACCAGATGGTGCGGGGGTACACTGCCTGCACAGGAATACTGCGCTGGCCAGTCGCTGTGTTCTATAACATGATTGATATGGCAGCACTGAATGCATATGTGCTCTATCAAGCATGCACCGGGAGGCAGGAGAGACGGGTGGACTTCCTGGTGGAGCTTGCAAAAGAGTTGACTCACTCTCATGTGGGTGCAAAGCAGGCACAAAAGTAACAATTGCTTCTTGCCACTGTGTGATGTATTGACTGCTACAAATACACATGTGGCAAATACAGAAAGGAGACGGCTTGGAAGTGCCAGGATTGTGAGTGATTATTGAAATGTACTCACCTCAATCACTGTTACTTACTGTTTAGTTTTCTCTGTGTGCTTGAAAACTCAAATTTCCCTGAGGGAGTCACCCCAAAGGGATTAATAAAGTTTTAAGTCTAAGTTCTAAGTCTCACTCACTTCCACTCTCTAACACTGTATCCTGATAATAATTTTTTTTTATTATTATTTGTAAATATCATGAAGGCCCAGTTGGGATAACCACAGATTTTGAGTGATTTTGTTGATGTGGTTCTGTTCTTTTCCTTTTCCTATGTGTCTTGGTGGGGATGTTGGAAGCCCAGTGTTGTAGGGTCCTGATAACTTCTACATCCTTCAACATATATTACATTTTGATTCAGCTCATATTCTGCCCAGGCTGCCACCGTGGGAAACTGGTGAAAGACAGACAGTCACTTAGCAGCTCTGACAGAGCAATCCTGCTGCTATCTGATTCTCCCCCTCCCCCATTTTATGTCAAGGTGTTTTGAGTGAAGTGGCTCATGTCACGTCCTGTGGTGCCCCAGTGATTGCCTCGTTCACATAACAAAAGGAGGGTTCACAGGTGGCCTTCCAGCCGATCGGCTGACCTGTGGGTTTTATAGGTAGAAAAGCCAAATGGCTGCTCTCTGGGAGTTCTAGTGTTAAAGCTGATTCTGATTCTGATTCTGAGACAACTCTTTCCTTTGCTTCCTCTGGTTTATATTGAGTGTGGTACACACCACGTCACCAAACAACACAGTGAATACCTGGAGTCCTATATATAGGCCCACTGAGTGATTACAGGATTGTAGACACCTAGGATGCTGATTAGTTGACATACCTTGGATTAACATGTCCCTTTGGTCACATTATTTTCATTCTTTTCTAGGGGTACCATCATTTTTGTCCAGGCTTTTTTCATGCATTTATTTTTTAAATAATTCTGTTGAAGCATGGATGAAAAGCAATGTCTGACTTTCATTGGTCAACATTTATATAATTTTTATTTATTTTTACCTTTATCAGATTAAAGTTATTTCTGTGACCATTATGAGTTTTTCTTTTATTTAATGAAGGGTACCAACAATTTGTCCACGTCTGTATTTTCACCTGTGTCTATATCCCAGTTATTATTTTTATAACTAGGACAGAGACAACCAGAAAATAAAATATAAATAAAATGATTGAATTATGCACTTATTGGCCACTTTATGACATTTGTTTAAATCCATGACACAAATGGCCAAGCAAGCACTTGCATGTAAGCAATTCATTCCAGTTATGCCCTTTTCTACTAGGGCAGTAACGGTCTAGAATAGATAGATGTAGAATTATTCTACCGTGTTTCAGTGGGTTCTGCCAAGTGAGCCAACCCCTCTTTTTGGACTACCTTTGCCTTGGTCCAAAGTGTGCCGAAGCTACACAACATAAAGTAAAGTGATGTTATTCTTATTCCTACCTAGCAGTGGTAGCCCCTGATTGGCCTCCCATTGTTTAATGTGATGTCACTGAATGATGACAAGGGAATGTAAAAACAAGAATGGATGTAGAAGGAAAAGGAAAAACAAAATATATATTATTCTTGACAGAAATGCATGCAAAAGGAATAGGAAATATATATACATGTATATATTTTGACAAATATGCACGTAATAATGGAAATTAAAAACAATACATATACATACATACAGAAATTCATGTAAAAGGAAAAACAAAGGTAGTACGTTTTTCGATGGGAATGCATGTATAAAGAAAATGACAAAAGGAAAAAACATGTATTTTTTTTACAAAAATGCACGTAATAAGAAAAATTAAAAACAAAGCATTGATTTTTCTTGACAGAAATACTTATAAAGAATAGGAAAAAGCAATATATATATATATATATATATATATATATATATATATATATATATATATATATTTCTTGACAAAATGCACGTACTTAGGAACAGGAAAAACAAAATATATACATGTCATATATACAATATATACATGTTTAAGGAAAACTAAAAGCAATAGGTATTCATTTTTGCTTTTATTTTGAATTATGTCCGTTTTGGTCCTCCATACCTGCATTCGTTTTTGGGCATTCTAATGTACAGGTGCTGTTATTGTGTTTACAGAACTTAGAATGTTACTCTGCCATACATCTTTTATACTTGCCTGATTTGTTCAGTTGTTCTTCTGGCCCATGTCAATATATTTTAAAAAAAGCATAATCATGTTCTGAGATTTTTTTATACATTTCTTCTTTGTCTTAGTCTTGCCCCGGTACACAACTTGTTCAACGAAATGACTAAAACTGAAACTAATAAAAACTCAAGTGAAACTAAGCATTTTCAAAAAAATAAAACTAAACTAAACTGCCTTAAAAATAGTAAAAACTAATTAAAACTAAAACAGAATTTAAAATCTTAAGTCAAAACTAGATAAAAACTAAAACCAATTAAAATGTTAAAGCTACTATAACCCTGCGTGTGACAGCACAGAGAAGCCGCGGTGGGTCTGTGGTGTCGGGAAAGAGTAAGGGTGGTAGCCGTCGTTAGCAGCAGAGAAGCATAGGGTTGCTGCAGTGATAAGTGAGCGTAAGCAAGAGTCAGCTGGATTAGGCTGGAAGGCTGCAGTAGGTGCTCCTGACATGTCCTGCTTGACAACCCTGACTAAGACGGCATTGCAGTGGTGGAACGTTCACGTCCTGCTACCAGCTTCTGCTTCTGCATCAGTTCTGTCGCTCTTTCTGTGACTCTGCTGCCTTCTCCAAATCCCAGACGGTCTCAGCATATGACCACTTATGCTGAGCCTGGTTCTGCTGGAGGTTTCTTCCTGTTAAAAGGGAGTTTTTCCTCTCCACTGTCGCTTCATGCTTGCTCAGTGTGAGGGATTGCTGAGAATTCACGAAGCAATCTTCTGTGGTTCTCTAATTCCTAAATAAAACATTGTATTGTAATAACTCTTCTTGTAAAGTGTCTTGAAATGACATCTGTTGTGAAACGGCGCTGTATAAACAAACTGCATTGAATTGAATTGAATTAATGGATTGGTTTCTGAGAGATGTGAGGTGACAGATTTTTGCTGGAGCTTTTGTTAAGCTAAGCCCACCCATGTCATCGCCCACTACCGATCTTGTAAGATGGTAATGGAAACACATTTAAGAGGTTCTGAATACTTTGCGTTTCCACTGTATATCCATATAATAGTTAATCGGGCAACTGCCATGCTCTAAATAGGGCAGTATCTGCCCCTTCAAAACTCCTTCATTTCACCAATGTATTGTTATTAATCGCTAGCACTAGGGATGTCCTGATCAGCATTTTGGGCCTACGAACCCGATCCAATCTTTTAACCTTTCAATCCGATCGGATTTCGAGTCCGAAATCGACATTTTGCCTTTGGTATTGAAATTTAAAAAACTGAAAAATATTTTTAGCAAGTAAGTCTAGTTAACTTTTTAATAAGACTAATTTCATCAATAAGCATTACCACTTTTGTTGCAAATTGCATGAAATCAAAATCTTACAGAGAATTATTGGTCAACTTCTGTTTATTACTTCAGACAAAAGTTAAAAGAAAAAAACTTACTGCAGTATTCTAAAAAAATAACAAACAAAAAAAGTATTTACAGGGGACAATATGTACGCTGGTGTGAACAATTGTCCCATCCAGTGTCATGGGATCCAAGTTTGTAATTTGCAGTATTATTATTGGTGTTATCACAAAATGTTGAAATATCCTATGCTACTGAAGTCTGCATAGATTTTCAACGCTATTTGAATGCAACACAGGTGAAGTGCAGCATCTGGGTTGTTTCCTCTTCCTCACTGCAGGAGCTGAGAATAGTTTTTTCTCTGTTTATTTCTGTTTATTGTAAACGCCAGAAGTTGAGTTTATATGCCATTATTATATAGTTCAAAGTACGATTTAGAATATATGTTGAAGTTTACCCATATTAGAATTGTGCGCAGTTGTTTCTGTTTTAGGTGCACATTTTAACAACAGGCATCAACAAGTAGGATGAAAGAGGCTAGGGGATTTCCCACGCCCCTGCTCGCTACTGACCATCAGGGGTTGAAGTGCAGGAGGTACTTCAAGTTTAAGGTTTTGTCTCCCAGGTGAAGGAATAGGTTGCTCTGCAGGGGCTTCAGTACTTGGACATGGGAGTATGGGGAGGCTAAGTCATGCCCTTCTACTTCCGGTCCACGGGTCCCCAAATGCCAAAAAAATGAATGAGAGTCAATGGAGCGATTAAAGTTATTTTCTGATCCAGTTTGAAATGCGCCGTAGATGGAACATATGAGGTCCGTGAATTTTAAAAACTTATTTTGATGCAGAGAAAACGTTGATTTTCAACCGGAGGTAAAAGTTACTTTAGGTTTTGTGTAAAAATGCTTAGCAGCCTACAACTACAGAAGAAGCGTGATGGCCGTTAAACATTAAACAAGGAGAAAACCTCTATAAATCTCATGGAGGAAAAGCTCTACAAGCTCTAGGTGAGTGTTTTACGTGCTATAGCTAGTGTTAACTCCCGTTAGCAAAATTATGTCATATATGCGACTTCTGACTTCTGATTTGTAGGCATTTTAAATGCGAATTTTAACAATCAAATCCCAAATCACTGGACAAACACAGTTGAAATGTACATCAGTAGTTATCATTTACATCGAAGTACAGCATATGTGTGATTCAGAACGTAAGACAAAGCGAACCAGAAAATACTTTTTTCGCTCCATTGACTTCGATTCATTATTTTTTCGGTTTGGGGATCCATGGGCCGACCGGAAGGGGAGGAGACTTAGGCTCCCCATAGAGTATGTTTGGGGCCTTTGAGTGAGTGTACAGCATCCTTTCTTGGTTGTCCTGGTGTGCTGGTGAAAATGAATGTGCGTAAGAGGGAGGGTACGTTTAACTGTGTCTGTGCATCTCTGTATACCTGTCAGGTTGTGTCCTCAGCTGTCCTCTCGCCTAGTGCATCTCAGGCCTACATCTAATGGGGACCTATTTCTCCTCTGTGACCTCCTGCCAGTGACTGATGCCTCTGAAGTGTCAGCAGTAGAGCTGCCCCAGGGTGGCAGTGGCATATGTTGTCCATCAGTGGGCTGCGGCCCCATAATTTTCCTTACATTGTTATTCATCATTAATGGTTTGAACATAAATCAATGGTGCTAATTAGTTAAAACTAATTACAATTGGTAGACTAATTTAGCTTTCATTCCAGCATTTGCAAATCAAGCCTTTGCTCTCAAAGCATCCATATTCCTCCAGAACCATAACATCAGAATGCATTGTTTCTATTTTTATTGCATTTTTATCCATTTGTGTTCCTTTATTGTTAGTTATTAATTCAGTTATTTTAATCAGTAGTATGTTAGTTACTAGCTTGAATTATAACATTTTTCTTTCTTCTTATGTAAATAAACTTTTGTATTCTCAAAAGTCACTTTTAATTAACACACACACACATACTGTATGGCAAGGTTTCATGTTTCAACACGCGGTAAGAATTCACTCTTTCATTGTTTTACCTCAGCCTTATCTAGGCAGGTGCAAGACTATTAGAGACTGATATAACATATATATATATATATATATATATATATATATATATATATATATATATATATATATATATA